>CAJNJA010098474.1:0-46902 GCA_905231915.1 Symbiodinium necroappetens
ACGATCGGCTCTATCCTGCCCTCCAATAGCCCTCAAGTGTGAACGGTCTGCTGACAGAGACCGGACATGCCCAGACACTTGACGAACCCTTCCGTCGAAAGCTGCAACACCAGTCCCGCAAAATCCGAAGGCTTCAATCCAGCCCATAACAGTAGACTTGGTATCCAGCTGAGGCCCGCGGTGCAAGGAATATTGGCAGTGGAAGATCTCAGCAGACGGGTCAGTGCACTTAGATTCGAAAAGGCCCGCCTCTGACAGACGAATCAGCGCAACATGCGACCGGCACGGATCCTGTGCTGCCGGCCACGAGGTTCTCCTTCGAGAATTTCCCCACCAGCTCCGGCACCTCAGCAGGTTCAACAAGCTCAGTCACGACTGCTACATCCCATGTTTCCAGAGCACCCACTCACTCTCTTGGCGGCCCCGCCCGGTTCAAAAGGGGTGCCTGGAAACTGGTGGGCTCGTGCACCGCGCCCTGGAGCCGTCGAGAGATGGGACACACAGACTCCCTCCAGACACCCAGTCAGTCCAAAACAACAATCCGCGAATCTTGCTGAAAAGGCCTGGATGTGGCCAGAGGCACGATCATCCCCACGCACATCAACTAGCAAACACCTCGGTGCTTTGCTTGTAGCCTTCACGTCCGCGAGCTTTTGCTAACTTCGCCACGGGCTTGTGACCCAGTTCTGAGAGGCAGGCAGCCCTGCCTCCAGAAGCTTGTGCACCTGTAGTCAAGATCCCGCGCGATGTGACAGAATCAACGCACACGGCCCAACACTGCTGTCTGTCGCCCTGCTGAGATCCGCTTGCAAACACACACACAGAGAGAGAGAGAGAGAGACACACACTGCGCATTTGTCACCTCTTACGTTCCTACTACCCGTGGCAGGTGCGCCTCTGCAGCTGAGAGCTTTTCGACCCCCTTGCAGAGACACACACACACACACGCGACATGAAGAGTATGCTTCAAGCAGCTGTAGTAGTGTACCCTGGCCCCGGCCGTCCTTCTGCAAGGGCACTTCGAAATTCGGCCCCACCAAACCGGCGCAAGCCCCCGCCGCTGGCCTGTGCACAGGTCGAATCTGTCCGCCGTGACTTGTGCAGCAAGATGCTCGAGCCGCATCTAGGACAGAGCTCAATATCGTTGAAATTCCAAGTTCGATGAATTTGTTTCCAGCCTTCACGCCACGTGCTACTGCTGGAGCGTGAGTGCGCGCAGCTCGAACAATGAATTTGGCTTTCAGGCTGCCTGTTCCATGTTCGCTCCGATCCTCCTGAATTCAGCGTCTGGAGCCCTTCGGTGCCACCATGCTGGTCGAAGGCGAGTCTCGTAGTTCCAGAGTTTCCAATCGCTGCTTGCCCGGAGAGTCCGTGTATGTCCGTGTTTTGCACCGCTGATGCAGTGCTGGCGTTCCCAACTTAGGCTGGTTTCATGACAATGACAACTGACTGAAGGTCATCAATAAGTTACGTGCTCAGCAGGCTTCTGTGTCGCAGTCGCTAGCATCTGTCTTCTGAGCGACTGTGATGCAGCATGGAGATCGAGACAGGCCTGGGTGCAGACACGAAGGTGTTCGTCGTCGTCTGCGCCTTGACATCACGGAGAATGGGCAAAATGAAAGCCGTGACAACGCGCCACCGCAGCAGAGGTGGACCGGCAGTGCTTCTTCAAACTCCAATGGGTGGATCTTCTCGGGTCCTGGCCGAGGTGTGCACACGCTCCTGACAGGCTCGCTTGCTCGTGGCGTCAAAACAGGCAGCTCACACCGGAAGAATCCGGAAGCAGATGGAAGCAGGAATCGGAAACGAACCGATGCCGTCAACCGGCATAGGGCAGTCCTTTGTCTGCGGGCCGGGCACAAATGGCCTGCTACGACTTCAAAGGCAGATTATGTGTGGGCGATGTCAAAACTGCCAAAAACACCACAAGATCCACGGAGATCGAGCCTGTCCTCGGTGCGGACACGACGGTCTTCGTCGTCTGCACCTCGACATCACGAAGGATGGGAGGACAACGTGTCAGCGCAACTCAGCGCAGCCGAGGAAGACGGGCACGGACTGCGTCAACCGGATCTTCTCAGTTCCTGGCCGTGGAGGCATAGATGCGCTCCTGAGGAATGCACGGGGGAAGCAGCTAGAAGCAGGCAACGTCAGCGTAGACAACAGTAGGCAGGGCGGTCCATCTTTGGCGGGCCAGTGGCCAAGGACCTGCTTCAAATTCAAAAACATCCATTCGATGGATAGCTGCCGCTCAGGCAATGTCACGACATGTGGGCATGATTAGGCATGTCATGACTGCATACGTTTAACGCGAGGGCATGACAAAAGCCGGGCTTGCACCCTACTCCACTGCGCAGGGCATCCCCCGGCCGGGAGTTTGCCGAAGCACTGTGCATCACTGTGCCACAAGAGAGCTCTGCGCCTGGTGGCAGTGGCCACCGGTCGCGCCAAGGGCACATTGGCCTCAGATTTCAGCGCTCAGCGCGATGGTATCGTGGGCAGCCAACCGTTATTACGCTAGCATGTCCGCACAGCAGCACCATCGTGAGAGTATACAGCTGCACACGCTCTGGGGTCTGCACTGCCTTGGCAGGAAGATTGGGCCAATAGGACTGACCAGGCATTCCAGATTCCGCTGTGAAAACATGCCCGCTGGAAGCAGCAGCTCAAAGCCAGCCAGGTGGGCCGTGTAGCCCGCCGGTGCTGCCGGCGCAGCGCGGGGCAGCAAGTACACCCTCACACCGATAAAAGAAACTGCGCCATCTCCCAAACCGTCCACTCTGCGAGATGTCGGCCCTGGCCCAGCCTCGGCCTCACGACGGCCGGCGCCTCACGGTACGGAGACCGGCAAGGCCCTTCACTGCGCAAAGCGGGACTTCCGTTGCTCCAAGGCACGGCCCTCGCAGCCGTGGGCGAATAGTAGTATGAAACCTTAGCTCGTTGTTTGGAGTGAGCTGCGGCCAGGAGTCTGAGCACTTGGTCCCATGGGCAGGTCTGGGCCCTTCACGTTGCCAGCCATCTCGGGAAGAGCACGTTGGCTGCTTCCAGGCGTTGCTAGCATGTAAATGCTGCTAAGGCCTGCGTGCGTGCACCTGCACAATGCTCCGTGGTGCCGTGGCCAAGCTCTCCCTCCTTCATTTCAGGTTGGACTTGCACATACTTGCGCCAGTGCCGTTTTTAAGTCATGGCAAGCCAGTCCGCTAGCCCGTAGGCCCTGCTTTTGGGTCATTGGCAAGCATGCCAAGCAGCCGATTGCGCACCATTCGCCAGTGCCACACGAAAAACTTCTCAGGTTCAGTCAGAAAGGTCGCTACCAGTAGCCGCTGAGGCTGTAAGTATC
Organism: Symbiodinium necroappetens; assembly: GCA_905231915.1. NCBI lineage: Eukaryota > Dinophyceae > Suessiales > Symbiodiniaceae > Symbiodinium > Symbiodinium necroappetens. Next base: position 3,341 of record CAJNJA010098474.1, read on the forward strand.
TCTTTGAAAAACCCCATCATGCCGTAGCCTGGATGGGACGATTGGTGCAATTCCTAGGTCCGAGGCTCATCTTTCGAAGATGTTTTGCGCATCCAATAGGGCCGAGCGAGCCGCATCTCTGCTGGCCCGCTTCGGCAAAAGCGGTTTAGGTGCTGCGGCTTGCTGCGGGGTCACGCGCCAGCACCTTCCGTCTGGGCACGAAACACGTCGAAGCATGGCAGTGAAGTGTCGTTCAATTGCACCGAGACCCGGCCCGAGACCCGAGACCCGTGCCTGCCACTCGCCGGCCCATGGAGAGCGCATGCCTGTCCGCCTTCGCCCTGGCGCTCTGGCTCCGACAAACAGGCCGGACATGCCCAAGCCCGTCGCACTGCAGCAATGCATATGCCACTCGACCTCCAACATCCTCAAGCCTTGTACTGTGTTTGCACTGGCGTGAAGTCTCAACACCGACCCAACCTGCCCAAGAGCATCCGTCGGCTGCTTGTAGACAACCTGCAGTCGCCCAGCAGGCACATGTCCCCAGAACACTCTGAAAAGCTCGGGCCAGCAAACGCTTCATCCCTGGACGGCTGTGACATGCTGCGACATGCCACGTGCGCAACATTACCTGAAGCAGCACTGCATTCTTCCCTTCATGATGGCTGAGGCTCCCTGCGGGTAAACGGTCGCGTTCCCAGACCGGAAGCCGTCTTTTAGGATGGCCACGTCTGGTATCCACAGCCCATGTCGTGGGGGCAGCTTCTGGTGCCTTCTACGCCGCTATCGGCAGGACTCTGCAACAAAACTGTGTGGCGCCGCACCCTACTGCTCACTCTCTGCGGTGACTCGTAACTGCCGCAGATTCATGATCCATGTCGGTCCAGCTGCTAACACGCCCTGCCTGGCTGGTCGCTCATCGATAGCACTGCCTGCAATTGTCTGCATCATCCTGCATCTGTCGTGCATGCAGCTTCTTACACCTCTGCTGCCTGGTGACCTGCAAAGTTCTTTTCCGCCGTGTATGTTCTGTTGCAGTGCACGACTACGCGAGCTTGGAAGAGACCTCCTACGTCCAGAGAAGGCGCAAACTGAAGGACAGAAACATCACTGGTACAATGCAAGAGGCTCAAGATCGCGTGCTTCATGTCACACCTTCGCCTTGATAAGTCTGGAGGTAGCCTCTCTCAGATTGTGTGGCCTTGGAAGCTCCAGTCCTTGGCACGGCGGTTTCTGGCAGTTTCTCACATCAGCTCCTAATCCTCGCAACATGCTAGGCGACAATATTGACTGCAGCAGATGACTGCTGGCCCACTCACATGTTGTCATTCTGTCCAGTGAATGGAAACGCAGGTGCTGTGGCTGTGCATCGGCGATTTTCCAACAAAGCGAATCAACCCAGCTAGGTGAAGACGAGGTCAGCTTCCCCATGGTGAGGAGAGAGTGAGGCTGATCAGGCCCTGTCTTCACTCAAAGAGCTGCCAATAGCTTCCATCAGCCACGGCCTGCGACAAAGACGCAAAAGGACGCCTTCCTGCAAACCACTGAAAGTACCCAGGCATGGGGAAGGTTGGCCCTTGCGCCTGCTCGACCGCAACATGGACGCCCTCGTAGCACGATCGCTTTGGTGAGGGTTGAGAAGCCCTGCCATGCAAGAAGCTCCATTTCTGTGCAACTGTGCTGTTGCCTTTCGACTCGACCGTCTACATTCCCTTGAGAAGCGGGGCATTTAGGGGCTTGAGCGAAAAACCCTGCCTGAGCGGAGTCAGCGTTCTTCTCAGAACCTGCCCAAAGGCGAGTCATCTGCTTGCAGTCTGAGTGCACCGCCTCGGGACTGCAGGCAAAGCCTCCAAGTCTCGGCGCCGTTCGTCCAAGCTCGAGCCCAAGGATGCAAGCGTCGAGTCCATCAGCTCCTCAGCCAGCGGCTGGAGGCTACCTGAGACTCCTTCTCTATCCTTCGCGCGATTCCCACCCGGGCCACTTCTCCTTTCTATCTGAAGCTTGCCGAATCTGGATTCCGGGATTGGCGAAAGTCACAGTTTTTTGGGGGGAGGAGGTGGAGGCAAGGTGAGTGGCGCGCGCCATTTCGTTTCGCGGTGTTCAAGTTCGACTCCCGGCGCTCAGTGGAGGGTTTGCTTTTGGAATACTCACACGAACTAGTAGCTGACAGCCGAGGCGGTGCGCATGAGTGGGGAATCTTGCAGCCAAGGCTCGAAAAATCGAGTTCGCTTCTCCATCACACCAATCGGGGTAGTGCGTGTAAGATGCAAAAGCAAAGCCGCCGGAAGATCCGCGTCTTCTCCTGAACAAGCGGAAAGTTGCTCCTTTTTTGCATAGTAGAGTCATCTCAACTCTTGTCACAAGTGCTCGTTGTGCGCAGAAGGAGGCGGAGGCGAAGCCTGCCCAGCCGGTGAGCGTCAAGAACTCTTTGCCCGTGTCCAAAACGCGCAGCGTGATGTTCGCATTGACCTTTGCCGGAACCTTATGCAGCGGGTACAAAATAGCCAACATCTGCCAACTTGCTCCTGTGCAAGGAAAAAGATCAGGCTCTGCGCATCTCTGCGCCGTCAGGTCGCTGAGGGCTCAAACTTGATCGAATGACCAAGGAAGGCATCCCAGCCGTTCTGGTCGTGTCCAAATGGATATACGTGCATCCATCTGATGTAGCTCAGCACCCACATAAGAGTTCTGTCAGAGGCCTGCATCATCTGTCAAGTGTCTAGTCAACACGAAAATCAATAGTGAAGGAGATTCAAGAAGCGTCCAATGTGGATTGCAGTCGGGCCTTGACATAGATGACGCCGTGGTTCAAGCAGGTCCTTATTGACAAACCGCTTAACCTCAAAAGCCTCAGTGTCTGGACCACGTGCCTGCAAGTCCCAATAAGAATAAGAATAATACTCATTATCATCATCTGCAACTTTTGAGCAGGACAAGGATCTCGTCGAAATGGTCGGTTGTGAGGACATCTGCCTCTTGTGCCAAGTCAACGAGCCGCTGCGTGGGATTCTGAGCCACAAAGATATCTACGTCCAACCTCCGACAAGTCCGCACAAGTCTGGCTCAATCGCATGGCAGGAATACTAGCATCCCCATGCAAATATGCTGAGGAACCAAGCGTAGCTCATGCCGAGCGCCAGCAACAGCGGCAGCAACACGAACTTTGCCTAAGGCTGCTTGAAATCAATGCATGGCTCGTGTGGATACACCGTCTGCAGCCATTCGATGCCTTTTGTCTGTACCACAACTTCACTGACTTCAGAGAAGCTCTTACGTCTTACGTATCTATCTTGCACCAGGCAGCATAGTTGTTGATGTCGTAGGGTCGCACGACGGTGGAGAGACTGCGGAAACAAAGAAGCCTGCTGTATGCGTCACCTCTGTCCTTCCAGACTTGTGCCACATCTGCACCTCACTGCTCTCTTACCGCGCCATGCTCGTTGAAACCCATGCTATGCAAATGGCACTGGCAACCAAGCAACAATCATCCAAGTATTCTTGGTCTGGGCTCACAAAGATAAGGCGGGGCAGACCGACGACCAAAGCCCGATCGAGGAAGCGTGCCACCCAGGTCGCGTTCCCGAGATCTCCGAAAAACATGGTCATGAAAACAACCTGGCAAGCACCAACTCATTCACATAGGTTCTGTTGAGTCTGGACGGCACTGACAGCTTGCGGAGTTTGAATCTTCCGAGATCTTGCGAGTAGCCTGTGGGACATCATCCGGTGCCTCCAAAAGCCAAGTTGCCATCTGCCGCAAAATTGGACTGACCTGGGCCCAAGTGTGGAAGCCAAACATCTGATGCACATGCACGCACGTCAGCTGCCATTTGTTGTATCCGGGGCAAGCACGTCAGACGACCTCAGCAGTGTTTGTCATGCACAAGCCCGTTGCATCTGTGGCTTCGACAATAAGGCACAGAAGTCATTGAGGACAGGGCGATGTCTTTTGCCAAAGATTTCTTTGAAGACTTCTTTGTGTCGCGACGGCCTTCCAACTAGCAGTCACAAGCAAGCCGGGAAACCGGATAGCCAGATTAAAGCACCGGGCATCTGAGATTGATGGCCTCTAAGACGTCTGTTGCACCTCCACTGGCAGAGATCCCTTATGCACGTTGACTAACCCTGTGAGCGTTAACTTCGTCCAGGCACCGGGATCCTGCATAGCTGCAGTTGAAACCACAGCTTCCACGTCGGACACCTTCACCTGGGGAATTGAGCCATCCTTGCTTGTTTCAGTGGGGGCATCGGGGTATCCGCACCCCGACATGAGTCTCTGGGTTTTGCCTGAGCCGATGGATAAAGCCCGTGGGAGCGCCACGTTGTCAGTCCCGACGCCGCAAGCATGGCCAGCAGCGGCCAGCCCTTCTCAAGTAGCCTACAGCGAGGCACCATCACGATAAATCATGCGACCATGCCCAGGCAAATCATCTTCTATGTGGCCTCTGCAGCCGCACGGCCGCCAGGGTCTTTGCCAGGCTGGCCGTTCTAGCTGGGTGAAGAGGGTCCGTCCCAGGATGAACAGTCGGCCCCAAGAGCCTCACGGGAAGTTCACATATTTCTCGGCTCTGGAAACATGAATTCAAAAGCCGGCTGGCCTCAAAAACAGGAGCAGCACTTCTTTGGTGGCCACTTCTGTCGTGCATGGATCCTGCTGCCCTGTCCAAGCTTCTTGTCTGGAAGAGCGCAGTTCCGGTAAAGCCTGCGAAGAAACGGCGACCGACGCTGCAATGTGAAGGTCACACTGTCACACAACACCCAGCCTCGTGCAAACGGCGCAAAGCTGGAAGTGCAGCCATGGCATAGAAGTCCAGCCGACTGTCGAAGATCAATGAAGTCGAGCCAGATCCCGGCAGCAAGGCTGCCAAGGTACGGTCCTTACCCGCAACCATTCGCGAACCTGCCCTCACCTGCGCTCCAACATCCGGGTCCCGGGCAGCTGCAACATGGATTTCTGCGATGAATTCGTTGAGTTTTGTAGAAGCACAGCGCCCACTAGCAGGCACCTGATGCGCTGCTCTCCGACCAATAATTGCATTTCAGATCAGAGCTCATTTTACAGGTCATCCAAACAGTCGCGATCCTAAGCGAATATCGTGGCTTTGCATGTCAGGTTTGCTGCATTGCGATCGCTAAGTTCAGGACATGCTGGCGCAAGCTGCTGCGCCGGGTGCAGTTTGAAGACCATTTCGCCAACCTGGACTACATGATGCCAAGAAGAGACGCCGCACAACCCAGAACGGAGGATCATAATTGCACTCCAGTGAGTGTTCACTTGGACTGGATTCAGAGCAAGCAGCAGACCGGCCACTGGCCAAGCGGATGTCCCAAGCAGCCATGGAGCGCCCTCACTGCTTGGCACCTGCATCTAAAGGTTTCCCTTGACAGCCTTGACCGCTGCTTGACCTGTGCTTGACTGCACGGACAAACTCGCGCAAATGTGCACGCATGCGGGCCTCGCCGAAGCCATTGAGCTGGCTTGCCTTCAAAGAGCCGCATACTGCCAGTAGCATACTACCTACGTTCAGAAGCGCAAATGACTGCCGCTGCTGCTGGGTACAGTATCGGATCTGCGGTCCAAGGAGTACCCCAGGCCTGTAAAGCCCGCCTCCAGAACATCTCCACCAGTTCCGCTTCTCGTGTGCTCGCTGCGCCACAGTCAGAGCTGCAAACAAGTGCCTTAAATCGGTAGCCGCTCTGCATATCCCAACTTTCGCCTCGATTCAGGCCCAGTTGCCAGTACCGCGGCAGTGAGAGAGCCGAGGGGGCACTCGTCTGAAGCCACGACTGGTAGCTGCAGCACACGTCCCACCTGCAACTGGTTGCACGGCATCGCCGCTAGCGACCCTCTCCACTAAACCCTGCAGCCGGCCTCCCCCGCCCAGTGTGGCTTCGGCTGATGCTGCCTCTCTGAAAGAAGCATTTGTGCATGCAGCAGCAAATACGGCCCTCAGATACTTCTCCACAACCGACACGAGCTTGGCACCTGTAGCTCAATGCCGCAGGTCGAAGAGTTCGCTGGGGACAGCGCTCTCGCGGCCTTGCATTGAATACCGGAGATCGGTGATTCCAGGTGATTCAACCCCAGCAGCCAAAACATATTTCACCATCGCAGCTCACCTCAGAAAAGCTGCTGCAAAAGTTTCCTGTACCAAACGCCACAGCTCAAAAGCTGAAACTTGCTGATTGGTTCCATGCTAAGTCTAACTGTCTGATCATCCGCACGCCACTTCCGATTGTTCCGATCATCTCCGTGCGTTCCTGTAGGTGCCTGCAATTGCTGATGTTCTGACTAATCTCGTGCTCTCGTACCTTCTGTCAACTTCAGTTGCTTCATTCATGGTGGCTTGGAATGTTCGGTCCCACATGCTCAAGAGAAGGCTTGTCAGGCATGCATACATCCAGCAGGCCGTTTCACGGTCTGAGCACACTCAACTTGACCGGGTCAACTGCAATAAGTAGCTGGGGGGGGTGTCATCATCGGCTTCGTGGGGCTCGTCGGGGGATGCCCAAGGGTGCGCCGTTAATTTTGTTTTTACTGCCGAGTTGCGGCGGCGCGTTCAGCGCCCATGCGCGATTGAAATCTGCTGCTGATTGCTGAAGCCGCGTCCAGTCGACAACCAAGCTCCGAATGCTTCCACAATCCATGTCCTCAGTCCAAGCGCGGACTCACAGCCACTCAGCCTGATGACAACACATCTCTGCACACCTATTTACGTAAGTTGAGTCTTCAACATCTTTCGAAGTGATTGACCATCCAACGATATCAAGACAGGTCAGCACACGGCCTCTAAGTTCCATGAGCGCAGCTGCTGCAGGATCCAGGGCTCCTGCATGCACGGTTTTACCAGGCGTGTGGCCCTCGAGTATTGAGCGACGCAAAACCAGGCTTTGCTACAGCGTTGTCCTGGCTTGCGGCACAACACGTCAGGCAGCAGGCAAGGATTAGTTTCGCCATCAGCGCCATCAGCATAAGGGTTCATGATAGCTCCAGATTTGCAACCGATGTCACTGTCAGACTATGCTACAGGACGAAAGAGCAGCTCGTCACAGTTCGAAAAATCGTTTCTGATGAAAGTCAGTGCGGTTACAAGTGCTTGTCGTAAATCTTCATGCGCATTCTGCGACTTGCAGCGACAGGCTTTCAAGACGCATCCGTGTCGGGCCAAAAGACCTGCTAAACCAAGGCCGCTGCATCGCACTTGGATTCTTCGAGCATCTGCCAAAAAGTGGACTCCCACCTGACGTCTTCCGAGTTCAGTGCGACATGTACAAGAGGTCGACCTGTTCGTGGCTGGCTCGGGGCATGACTCACCGGTCTCCTCGTTCTTTTCCTTGATCCAAAGCGCCACCTCTGCGAGGGCTCAAAGATCAACCTGGTCTGTGGCTGCAAAAACCCGCCTGCATCATGCGGCGCGGAATGTCCCAGTCACTCCACAGAGATTCCACCTGTGGTTGTCGCCAGATCACAAGGCAGTGGCCTGCCAGTTAGAGATAACTTCTATGAGAAAGGTATCTGGGCGGTGCACGGTCTCATCATCATCACGTGGTCGGGAAGTTTTGTTGAAGAGAGGACCCCATGCGTCTTTGTCCTTGCATACGAGCTCGATCCTGCCATCACTGGATGCTGCCGCTTCCCCACTTGTGCTTCAGACATGAAAAAACTGCCAACATGTCAGTTCTGCTGCTCGAGGGAGTACTCTGGCTTCCACTCCTGGACAGCTGATCCCTACCCCTCTTCTCATGCAAGATACAACGGCTTGGTGGATGGCTGCGTTTGCGCGCCTGCACCTTCTGCCGAATTTCGCCGATCGTAGTCTCTGCAGTGACCGGCACGGCAAACATGCCCAAGGTAGTCAGCACCTTGACCTCCAGCCGCGGTCGATATTCGAACGCAGACCCCGTGCTTGGCTATCAAAGCCCTGGCAGCCTCTGGCACGTGGTCCTGATCTCGCTCAGCAATCTCGGCAGCACCCTTCTTGATGAGGCCGCCCTGTGTTACTGTCCCACACTCGTTCCCCTGCAAGATCATGAGAATGACGGGGGTCATGCCTTCTCATCCCAGATCTCACGATCGGGCCTTGGCGCCGCCATCACTCAACAGCACGGCAATCATTCCAGCAAGCTAAGAATCTTGCGCTGTGTTCTCAGTGAAAATAACTTCCTGTCCCTCCTCCTCAGCCATAGTGCACCAACCTTGGTGACAGAGGTACGGGCAAGTTGCTGAAATCGCTCAGAAGACCCAGCCAGAGAGAGAGAGAGAGAGAGAGAGAGAGAGAGAGAGAGACTGAGAAAGAGAAAGCATAAGGGAAAGACAGGTTCGTGCTTGTATGAGTATATGTATATACACATATCTATATCATATATGTCTATACAGTACATGTAGATGTGGATAGATGAAATACATTCACATGCGGCACATCTGCTCTTGCACTGTGGCCCCCGCAAGGAAACGGAGGTGCCAGGGAAGGCTGTGAGTTTGAGCCCCTCTCTGCCGCTGTTGATACAAGAGTAAGTTGAGTATATACATTCAGAAGGGATGCGTCAAGAAAACCTGCATGAGAACTCGGCCCAAGGCTCCATGGACAGGCTCTGAGCAAAAGGGGCCTTGAAGTCCATGCGGATGAAACCGCGGGTGGTGGCCTCCCGGATAACGTGTAAGCACGGCCTGCGCAAGTCATCCAGGGCGGCGTCACAACGCAGCACAGTCCGAAACTGAGTGCACGACGCGGCTTCCTGCTGTACGTAGGTGCAGGTGCTGATCCTCAGCTCCGGGCCGGTTGATAAAACTATAAAACCCCAAACCATGAACCATCGTAAACCCCACACGCTCCTTCAGGCTGCTAGGCTGACATGCTGTACTGGCTCTGCTGGAAGCCTGAAACTGGACCTGAGATGCCTTCACCCCAAGGCTTCTGTTGCAAACCCGGTCTCCAGCCCCAAGCAAACGCAGCGACACACGGAAGACTTACAGTCACAGTTCTCACGTTTGCGAGCTCGGGCCTGTGGAACTGGTCCGCCGCTGGAGCTGCTGTTTTTCCAAAGTTCATTGCAGGTCACCTCGCGGCCAAGGCTTCAGCCTCTTATGTTGAGGGGTGAATCACGCGCGTGTCTTAAGGCCTGAACCTTACCACCTTGGAACGAAACCCTGAACTTTGCGACATGATGGCGCTGGTCATGATAGTGGCTCAGAGCTGAGGGGCCTTAAGGACCACGAGATGGATCAAGATGGAACAGCAGTCTGTTCATGGACCTCCTAGATGCGGCAAATCATCCAGAGCAGCGTGACACAGCAAGACAATGAGCATCTCAGCATGGAACAGCATTGGCCGGTACACGTGCTGATGATCTGCAGGTGCTGCTGGCAGAACTTGAGCTGTCTTTTGACCTGCCCAAGATTGATCAAAAGGTGACGCACCGCGCCCGATGCACAACGAGATTGTAAAGCTGTTGGTATGCTTTGCTATAAAGGCCGTCGTGAACACATTGGGCTGGCATTCGGTCGTATGTCCAGCGCGCAAACAAGAAGTGGGAATCGATGCTGGGAAAGGGTGGCCAGTGAAAAAATGTGATTAATTCGGCCCTGAGCCCTGACACTTCTGCTCACATAAATCACAAGGTCACGTCTGCTGAGCCGAGGGCCAAGCCAAACATGTGTGTTTCACAAAACTGGTGGAGGACAATCCTTGAGGAAATCGATTTTTTAAGTTAATACCGCTACTACTTTACTACTGCTCCTGCAGGAGCTATGGATGTCGTTGTTCCCACTCCGAAGCCACATGCAGTTTCGTTGGGGTGCTCTCGCCTCCCAACCAAGAGCAAATACAGGCGTTGCCTCATCCATGAAGGATACGGTGGCGTTGCGCTGCTCGCAGCAAGGCTGCTAGAAGAAGCTTTGTGGAGCTGCCTTCGCCTGATGCAGAACACGACCTATCTTGTGTTCCCTTCATTCCTACATGCGCAGAAAGAAGCTCCGACCTGCCCTACCACATCGTTCCTGCTCAAAGCTGCTTTGTGCTAAGATGCCAACTTTTGGTGCAGCCGACGGTGCCGGCGCAAGCGGTCCTGCTGTTCCTGCACTAGCAGGCTGACGGTCCATGCCATCATGCTTGCCAACACCATGCGTGGGGAAGGCTATGACTTTGGACGGACTCTCGGCCTGGATCTGGAGACTTGCCTGCGGCAGCCTGTCGGTGCAAAACTGCAATTAGCTTGGATGGCATTTGGTAGAAGTCACAATCGTCAGAACACACGGAAGAAGAGGTCCTTAGATGGGGAAACAGATGAGGACGGAGTCTCGCTCTCACTCGAGAGGTCATCCTCGCACTTGGAAGAGGCTAGCGGCTACACAGCTACATTAGATAACAGGTATCGAAGCTTACTGCATATGCACGTCCTGGAAGGCTGGTACGACTGGCCGTCGTTTCAGCTTCTGCAAAGGCCTTCAACTCCCACACGTCGTGACCAGCTCAGACCAGCTGCTCATGCTGGCCAGATCCCGTGCTCAGGACGGGACCCTGTGAAGCCCAAAGGGAGCGCCTTCTTCATTCGGCCAGGCAGCTTGTGAAGACTCGCCAGAAAAAAATTCTAAATCTAAGTGAAGTGCCTCTGGCACATTTTCCGGGTCAATGTCTGTTGGCCGGGCTGCAGTTGGAAAGCGGGCAACACGGCGGCCTCGGAAAGCGAACTCACCAAAAGATTCGAATCCTCCGGTGGCATGACGCTCCATCATCTGTGTTCAGCGCTGAAGTCTTCCAGGTTGGCCTCCCAGACACGTGCGCGGCAATCAACACGATGTGCAAGTTTCGGGTATTTCTGGGACAGCCCTGGAACACAACTGTTGTTTCCTGGCGGCCCGGTTGCTTTTGCTTCACGAAATGAACCCCAGACTTCTGTTTCCAGCAAACCAGGACTCAGAAACTCGGCGCATGCTACAAGCGCAATGTTTTGACATCCTGAAGGCCCACCATGAGGCAAGCTCGTTCAGGACACGATGTCATGCAAGAGCTGAGGACGACGGACTTCTCCCAAATGACGGCACGTTTGTTGCATCAGCCGAAGATCTCGACTCTGGCAGTTGGCACTGTCAAGCAAGTAGCAGGGAGAACGAAAGTTAACTGATGTCAACTCTTGATTAATAAACCCCGCGTGATTAAAGGCACCCCGCGCGGGCCTCGGACCTGGCTGAAACCAGGTTTTAAAGGCACCGGCCTCCTCCACCAAGGACCCCCTCTTGGAAAAAAACTTTGATGGCAACCTTCTGCCCCAAGCATTTCCAAAAACCAATTTTCCTGCAGACTTAGAAGGGGTTTAGGTTCAGGGTTTAGGGTGTTGAGTTTGGAGGTTTACGCTCTTGCAACTCGGACTCTGCCGAGCGAGGTCTCAACGCGCATGTCGGACTAGCAGCGGCAGCCAGCATTGTAGCCACCGACAGTCAATCATTAATTCAACCGCTCCAGTGATGTCATCTGACAGCCCCTATACAGTCTTTTCGGCGACTCAACAACAGTGCCGTGAGAGCTTTGCAGTTGGACTGTTGATGATCCAAATCGGACGCTTCAGACTCACTCGACGCTTCGTGCTTCAACTGTCGCATGGCGTGCAACTTGCCACGAATTAAAACAAGCAGCTCATCCATCGTAGCCACCGTCAATGGCGCACTCAAATCTTGGATTTTCTGACAAAAGAAATCCAGCTGCTCGTCACTCATCGGCCAACTCTTTTCGCACGAGCTGCCTTGCTGTTGTGGTGGCCGTTCTTCGAACGAGCGGTCACGAGATTGTGTTGCTTGCTACACACTCCGCTGATCATCCAAACCCGCATCGATCGCAATTCAGGAGCTGCGTTTCCTCGGTGGTAGGTGCCCCATGCAACTCGCCATCCTCGCTGCAACACGACGCGTAGTCCCCACCATCCATGAACTGGATTGTCTCAGTTCTACTAGGCTTGCACTGCTCTAGACTTTGGCACACTCTCTCCATTTTTGACCGTATTGCATCTGAGTAAGGCTTGGGCTAGACGAGGGGGCCTAGGCCCGAGGCTGGGCCAGTTTTTCCGGAAGCTGGAGGTGTGCCCAACTGCTAGAGAGCCATACACTGCAGAAGTGTATAGATTCACATGCTAGCAAAACATACATGAACAAAAAAATGTAACGTCTGTGTGCCGGTCTCCATTGTTTGGGTACACGCGTCCACCCGCAATGCATCCTCTCGATTTTGAATCTCCTCCCGGACAGCATGCAAGACTCACGATAGCATCAGAGACGTCTCTCCGAGACCCTCCTTCTTGGAACAACGTCGAGCGTAAGCGATGTTAGCTATGACTTTTCGAAGCGGCGCCGGGTCCATGGCAAAAATCACCAACCCAGAACGTCTCAAGACAAGCTTGGAAGTCTCGAGCCATGTGGCCTTGAGCCAAAGTGGCCGTAAGAGTTTAGAGGTTTAGGGTTTGGGGGCAGGTTGGGGTAAAGGGGTTTAGGGTTCAGGGTTTAAAGGGAGGTTAGGACAGTCTCTGCAAGGCATGTCGCCCATAAGGGCAAGCCTCTACATGGTTGGCACTTTTTTTGAGGACTGCCTGTTCAACTTTAGGGTTTCGACTCTCACACTCGCACCAGGCAGGCAAGGCTCCACACAACTCCGTCACGCATGGAGAGCTCTGAACCAACATGCAGCCCAAGAACCTATCTAAGACCATGAACCACCAAGGTCCGCTCTCAGAGCTCCCATCGCTACACAGTGGGACATGTTACCCCACTCTCCACGAGTTGAAGATCAAAGTACATTGACTACCCATGGGGGCATTGCTCCATGCTTCACAAGTTGACAGCAAGTCTTTTGACAAGCAACAAGAAACAAGAAAGAGATTATACCGACCAAGCAATAAATAAACACCAAGAGCTGCACCATCACTTCCTGTAGCACATTGCCGGGTTCACTGGCGACATGACTAATTCTTCCTCACCTACATCATGCTTAACGTACAGAGACTAAAGTGCCGAGCTCACTTGCAAAGAATATCCGGACAAATTCAGTTAAGAATTCCGATGCCAAGGCAAATTCCAGTATCCATGCAGAAACGAATACCACCAATTCATTGTCATGCAGTAATAAATGAATATCCACCAATTCCAGTTCATGCAGCTATGCAGGAAGTGAATACCACCAATTCGAAGAAGATGCAACACGAATGTCCACTAATTCCAGAAAAGCGAATACCACCAATTCATTGTCGTGCCTCAGACAAATATCCCCCAATTCACATCCATGCAGCCATGCCAAACGAATACCACCAATTCGGGCGAGGCAGAAAACAAATATCCACCGATCCCAGTCCATGCAAGCAATAAACATCCATCAATTCAAGTCATGCAGAAAACGAATGTCCACCAGTTCCTGACCGAGCACTGGCATGGTAAATTCACTTGCAACTTTCAGAGCTCTCCAACCAGCTCAACGGCTTCCAGAATTGCGTCGCCACACCAGCAAGGCAAGTGCCCAAGCTCATATGCTGCCACCGTGCATGGAATTTGTTGCACCACCATCCTTTGTGCTCAAATCCATTAGCCATGTAGCTCCGGTGTTCTGGCTTGTTGCAGCACAACCTCCCGGCAAGGCAAATGCCTATGTATGATTGGCTATGAGATGGCTTCCGAAGCCATCTCTATTCTTATGTAGTTTTCGATAAGGAAAAACTGCACGAAGGACTCCTCTGTGGAGCATGTTGTCGTCCACGGAATCTGAGCCTGACTGAGCGGGGGAAACTCCGCTGTCACCTCCAGCAGCTCATCCAAGTAGCGTCGGAGCCCTTCGACGCGCAGCAACCACCAGTGCCATGCCTGCTTCATCCCTCTGACGAAGGACTTCAGTTCTTGTGCCAGTCTGCACGCCAGGGGCCACGGCATGCAACTGAGGTGATCCCACACCTCCAACCCCCACAGGGGGGCAAAGGTCCGCAGATGTGGCACCCCTCGCAGGTCTTCATGACGACGCAGGTGAGCCATGGCAACTCGGCACGGTACGTATGGGGTGCTTATGAAGGGGGGCCAGGGGGCCTAAGTGAGGAGAAAGGAACACTGTGCGCTATCGTGCTGTGCTCCGTACTCAGCCAGAGCACTTCAGCATGTCGCATTGCATCGACTGGGGAACGACGACCACATCATCTCACTATCCTCGCAGTTGTTGCGGCAGGGCGCAGCCCATAAAGGACAAAACTGCCAAGACTTCCAAGACTTCGTATGCATCATTATGCATTAGCTCAGCGAGACTACTGATTTGTGAAGCCTGGGACATGGAAGGCCAAGGGCTTCCGGCTTGAAGATATCACGCGCCGACTGTGCAAAGGGAGGTCCTGTATAGGTGTGCCGGCGGCTGCGTCGGGTTATGCTGGATTCAAGTGCTTATGCGAGGGCAGGTCTGGGTGCTGTGGCTTTTCAGCAGCAACTAACCTGACCAAGCAACAGCTCGGAGCTATGTTACATCCACTACACCGCAAACTGCACCTAAAGAAGACGCTCTCACTCCCTTCTTTTGCTTGGCTCGCATTGAGCAATCTGGTTGCCTGAGCACGGCGTCGAGCAAATGTATGAGCACGAGGAGCTGTGATGAATTCTTCGTGGTATAATATACATCGGAGCCAGAGGAGAGACTTCAAGTGCCTCAACCAGCAAGACAGAGTTCCAGGTTACATGCAAGGCTGCTTCATGGACCGCACACAGAAAAGGCTACTTCCTAGACCAAAGACAGCAACACAGAAACCCACCAAACTAGTTGCAATATGACAGCATGTGGACCAAGTGCAGCATGAATGCATTCTGACATGCTTAATGCAACATGCAATAAATTCCCATGCACTGCCCGCATAGCAAGATGAACAAAGCAGCATAAACACAAGTCAACAAAAGGTCGATCACCTGCGGTGGGGGCCTGCTCGAATGGAGCTCGGTTCACTGGCAGGAGGGGCACGATACGGCGGCCTCTCCGGTAGCTTATCCTTCACATCATGCAGCTTGGTGTCGAACACGCAAGCGAAAGGACATTATCCAGGATCTTGCTTATGCCAGGCGAGTCAATGGGCGGTTTGCTGAAAGCCGCCGCAATCGCCGCCATGGTAGTAGCAGTGCTGTCCGCACTGTTCGCTTGGTGGTCCACACCCTTCTGGAGCCCGCGCAACAAGCCATGGCTAGTCTGGTGCAGATTGTTGGCCTGTCCTTTAAGGGTCTGCAGCTCCTCTGTAATAGAGGTCAGCTTCCCTCGAAAGACCAGCTCAAACTTCTCCGCCTGCTCCCTGTGTTTCTCGGACCTGCCCTTCAGGACACTGAGCAGGTCAACAAGTTCCTGGTGAGCACCCAACACTTTGTTAGTCACCTGCAAGTTCGTCGCCAACTTCTCGCACCAAACATCCAGTTTAGTCACCTGCACCTTGGTCTCCTCCAGGTTTTTGTCAGTGACTGTAACCATTGTCTCCTGTCTCGTAGCAAGGTCCTTGAGGCTGTCTTGCTTAAGGCTGGGGTTGGTCTGGTCCATGTCTGAGAGTTGCCTGGTGACCCCAGCCAAGCCCGTGTCCAGAGTGTCCCTCAGAGCCCGCATACGCTGACCCAAAGGATCCAAGGCATCCTTGAGCTCTTGCACAATGTGCACTTGCAGTGGCCGTGCCCGACACACCTTTGTCCAGCACCAAGTTGACTGCCGCAGTCAAAGCAGTGTGGGACCTGACCAAGTCTTCGAGCTCGGTCTGAAAATGGTGGAGCAACTTAAAGTTGCTCCCCATCATGTCGCACGTGTATTGCGACGTCAGGCACAGACTTCGAAGGTCATCACAGCTCATGAAGAACTGGCTATGCATTGCTGCAAGGTCCTTTACTGCTCGGCCCAGGTCAGTCATGTCACCCACCTCCGAGGCCCCTTGTTGACGCTGCTGTGTGAGCGACACAGCATCTTGCATGCCCTCTGTCATGGCTTCCACACCAGCTTTCATCGCATCCACCTGTCCTTTCACAGAGTCCAACTGTGACTGCATCTGGTGCACCACGAAGAAGACCCTGCTCAAGGCGCGGCGCATAGACCACATGTGGCAGAACATAATCAGCCACACCACCACCGCCATTCCGAGGAAGGGCAAGTGCTCAGGATTCAGCTGTCCACCACTGAAAACACTTACGGCCTTCAAGGCAGTCACCACCGTCCCCGTAGGTTCCTCCATGGCTGAAGCACAGCGGAACGAAGAGTTTTCGCTTGATCAATGCTCTGCACTGCGGTCGTCTAACATGACTATCTTCTCCCAATGTCTGCGCACATACGCCCCGAAGAAGCACGAAGAAACGTACTGCCAAAATTCGCCCCGTTCCTACAAAGAACCGAGGAGAGAGAACCCCCGCGACTGAATAACCAAAACTAAGACCGACCGAAACGAGACGAGCCGAACCTCACTGAGAGTGCTCTGCCAAGAAATGCCCCACACTCACCTATGCAACGGACAGCGTGTCACATGTCTTCAGTTATACCTCGACCATTCTGTCCCAAAGACATCGAAGCTCCGAAAACACCTCAAGGACACCGTTCTTCACCTAGCAGCAGAACTCTCCGCGCCTTCTTCTCGTACAAATGTATACATGCACACACATGCAAACTTGCAACCAATTCTATGCACCGACCTTGCAACAAATTCGTGAAAGACATGCATCCATGCACATGCAATGCATGAACCAAGGACCCAAATGTGTTGCACACTTAGCTACTACACAACGACAGTATACATGATGCAAAGCAGGCCTCAAGCATCGTGGGCAAAGCGTGTTACACACTAAGCTACTACACAAACTGTACATAGCCGAATGAACACAAACACACGTCAGCGAGCGACCAGAACGTCCTCATCACTCTGGCTCCCATCCGTGCTCTCAGCATCGCTAGGGATTTGCAACGTTACGTTTCCCGGCTGAAGACTGCCTAGCGGCCACACCTCCGACGTCTGAAATGCCAGAGGGGGCTGCCAACTCGTTTGCGGACCCCACAAGCTGACTTGTGCTCTCTGTAGCTGTGCTGAAGTGGGCACTACAAAACCGAGTCCTCGTAGTTCCACGAGCAGATCCTTAGAGCACACCTGCCACGCCGCAGGTGTCCAGGCAATCAACAGCAATCGGTCACCTTTGCCAGGGTAACTAGCATGGAGTTGAGTGCGAGCACTCAAGCGATAATTGCCAGAAAGAACCTTGCCCCGTCGCAGAGCATCATCTGGGCACTCAATTTTGCCACGTCTCCATCACCATGCCGGCTCTCCACCCACGTGCCTCCTTGTTCAGAAGACTGCAACTCCACCACCAGGTTGGGGAGGTGTGAATTTTGCTGGTCCCTGTGAGGCTCAAACTGTGGATTCCGCACCACCTTAATTGCCAAGAAAGGGTCCTCGGGAAAAACCTGTCTGAGCATGGCCGTGAACAAACGAACAGCCGACGGAACCGAGTGTGTTGCTGAATGCAACGCACAGCGCACTCTGCAGCATAGTCCCAAATTCATCCCTTGTGGAGGGAGCAACAGGACAGACACCGCCACATACGTGCACAGTTGCTGCAATGAAAGTGATCCATGGCACACAAGGGCTTCCATTGTCTGTTCAGGATCTGCCATGCTATGGGTAAGACTCGGGCCTGCTGAGAGAGGGGCAAGGGATTTATATGACCGTCCTGCCCCCCCCCCTCCCCCCCAACCTATCCCCGATCCGGTCCCCTCCACCCCTTCCCTCCATCCCCATCCACCTCAGGCTTCTTTCTCATACAGAGACTTCAGAGCAAAATCCACAGTGACTCATGGACGCGCCTAAAACCCATCCAGGCCAGCACTCATGCACCCCCGCATTGCACTTAGCCAATGTTGTCTGCATCTCTTCGAGAGTGATAGGAGAGGGCCCATCACCTACACAGTGCCTAGAATGGGCAGCGTCGAAGTGTACCTGGGTGAGGGGCAGCTCGTCCGAAAAGAATTTGTTTTCGTAAAAACGATACAAATCTTGAACTGCTTGAGTTAAGCCTCCGGCCCTATGGACATAGGAACCCTCAGTAAAGGCCCCAGCTGCACTAGCACGCAGGTGTGTGATCACACGATGGTCACCCCCTTGAGCCTTCTCAAGAAGCTCCTCTTTGTGGCGTTGCTGTTCAAGCTGTCTGAGCTGATGTACTTCCTGCATGAGCGCAGCCCGCAGGTCTCGATCCTTAGAGGCCTTCCTTGTCGCAATGAGGTTCTTGATTTCCACGCAGTCCCTGTACCTCCTGAGAGAAGGTAGACGAGCACTGACTCCTTTTGTCCTTGCTGCAGCAGCAAGGGCATCCTGATCCCATGGTGGTAACTGCTCAAGCGAAAGTAAGAACAGATCGGAGTTAAACCTCCATTTACCACACAACGTGGACCGCTGCTTCCTACTTTTGCGGGCTGCTACGGATTTAAGCTGCAGGGTCAGACCAATGGCGTTGTGATCCGACGGAAGCGCCATGCGATAATCCTCCCGCTTCCAGCAAGACACTTCCGTGTGCTTCAACCGGAAAAGCAGAAAACCTATTGCAGAGGACGACCCGCGAGCGATCCAAGTGTCCCCTTCAAAGACTAATTTCAAGTGACCTCCTCGCCAACAGCTGTCTGTAGTGAAGCATGCCAGGAAACAGATCAATGGCCGCATGTGCATCCTGGTTCAAATCATGCCCAACGAGGATCTTATGTTCAGCAGGGACGGCAATGAGAATGTCATGCACGGCAGCACATGAATTCCTCCACACCTCAACGGAATCTGGGCGATGTGCATGCGAAAAATGCAAAGTCATGCAATGCCATGTGTCATGCATCATGCATCCTGCAACATACAAACCAATATCAAGTACCTGCACATGCAGCAGTTTAAATTCCAATGCACATGCAAAAAGAACCACACTACTCCGCCAGCTGTGGCGCGGGTTCGCCACATATCTCACAAATTCCTGTCCTGCAATCGTAAAAAGGTCCTCAAAGTGTAAACCCTCAGCCAAGTCACGGACATCCCCCACTTCTTGTAGAAAAAGAATTTCAGGGGCCGTCTCCAGTCCATCAAGCATAGAAGACACATGTTTGATGCCTTTACCATGCAACTTCCAGGTCATGCACCTAATTTGTCTGTCTACTCGAACTGATTTACGCTGTGCCACACCTCGGAAAGTGCTGGAAACACGCGACACCGAGGAACCCTGGCGATGAACCACTGGAAACAAACCCGGCTCCATATGCCCAATCCCCCCCATTATCCGGCGAATCAGGAGCTGCGGCAGAGAGTACCTCAGTGGTTGGAAGTGCCGAGGCTGTGTCGGGACCCTCCTCAGTAGACACAGGTGTCGGCCCCCGTCACTCAGCATCGAAGTGCCGGAGCACAACCTCATGAGGGACACCAAGGACCTGAGAGAGTTGATCAACGTCTAAAAACCAACCTGTCTCATTTCCCCTAGTGTCTACCAACATCAACGTGTTATGGGGTGGCCGCTTGTTCTCGACGTGGTGAAGCACTTGGACAGAACTCGCCCAAACTTTTCCACGCCAGTCTTTGTCGACTAAAGCCTCCCCTAGGCGCTTGACACAGAGTGCCTGGGTTGATAAAATAGCACGAATCTTTGCACGTTCTTGTATTGTGCGATTCCTTGAGCACCAGAATTGCGAGCGCTCTTGTCCGGCACTTTTGAACGAAACCGCAGTGCTTTAATGTGCTCTAGCACAGTCCCTTGCAGTTTACGCTGCTTCCACGCATCCTGCTCTGAATACACCAGTTCAACTATTTCAACTCTGCAAAAGCCACTGCGCACATACGGCACGTACACCTGTTTCAACAGCGGGAGGGCCTGAAGTGCCTGAAAGATCTCATGAACATCTTCTTCGATTTCCTGGCGTTTGGCCTCCTGCCAGCCACCGATGACGATTTGGAGCTCATCGACCTCCCTTTGTGCGAAACGAAGCGAGGCAGGTGCTTGATTAGCACTTCCACGGGGGGTGGAGACCGGGCTGGGGCCACGAGTTGGGGGGGCACTACGAAGGGTTTGAACTTCTGGTTCCAACTCCTGAAACTCACGGCGCATTTGCGGAAGTGCGGCATCCTGTTCATCAGCCCTTCTAGTGAGAGACTCTTGCCCAACGCTGAGATTACGAACGCCATCCTGGATAGCCCGGAGCTCATGACTCGTAGCTGACATGTCCTTGGCCATCTGTCCCTGCAATGTCCTTGAGGTCGGCACGCAGCCCCTCTAGCCAACTGGGTTCAGCGTCCAAATGGAAAAACTCAGGTCCCTTGTGCTGTGGGAGGTCAGCCGAGGGAGCATGGAGAGGCTCTGAAGGGGCCAGGCCAGTACGCGGGACGGGGCCGTGGAAAAGTGGGGGGTGATGTCCTGAGCTCGCGGCAGGCATTCCTTTAAAGGTTGGGGCAGGGGGCATCTTAGTCGTGGCAGAGAGCTTGGCCGTCTTCTCAGGACTAGCACCTTCTTTAGAACGCAATTCATCCACACTGAGGTCCAGATTGTTGGGTGCCGTAGCTGCAGCAAGGGCCTCAGCAGCAGCAGCAGCAGCAGCAGCAGCAGCAGCAGAAGCAAGGTCTCCAGCATCGGGGGGGTTGACACGCAGAGGGAACCTACTGTCATGACCGCCCCTAGAACTTCTTTCCCAAGTTCGCCCTCTACGGCTCTCATCACTTCGGGCGTCCAGAGCTGTGTCAGACAACACCGGGTTGGGTAGGGGCGCATCCAGCATAGCTGTACCTTCCCCTTCCACCGGCCCTCCACCCTCTCCTCGGGAGCCATCATCTCGATCAGCAGGGACCATCCCCCCAAAGGGCACCGTGCTTTCATCCGTCATGCTGGAGCAACACCACAGACGCCACAGCGAAGAGACAAGACCAGGAAGTCAAGCACACACACACCAACGACGTGACCCGGAGGCTTCTTCAGGAGCACATGTCTTTAGGGGCTTAGGGTTTAGGGTTCTGTGCCTTTGAAGCCGCCTCTTGGTGAGCTTCCGCATTTAGGGTTTAAGGGTTGTGGGGTTTAAGGGTTTTAGGGTTTGTCACCAACCAATGCGGTACACGCCATGAGACTCTAAGATTACATGTACAGAGAAGGGTTTAGGGTTTAGGGGGGTTGAAGGGTTCAGGGGTTTCGACTCGCACACTCACACAAGGCTGGCATGGCTGATGAAGGTCCGCGCTTGCTACTGGAACATCAGCGAACCAAGCTCCCGAACTGCAAGGGGGCAAAGGCTCGCATCACGCAGAGGTACATTGAGGCCTCTTCCGTGTACAGTATCAAGAAGTTCGTCCCTGTTTCAAACTAGTCACTATTCCTATCCCATGCAACGACGGCTGCTTTGAACCAATTTGCCACAACGTTCCTCAAGGGACTCAGAGACGTCGAACTTCATGCTTGGTCAACCCATCTATCATTGAAGAGCTGCGTGGCGCATGATTTGTCGTGGCATGCAAAGCCTCCTTCGCGCAGAAACCAGCCATATCATCCCATGCCTTGTCACTTGCATTGTAAATTCATCGAAAACATGCAAAGCCCCACGTTCACGCACTGTCATTATGCTGTATGAATTCTCACTGTATGGAGTTCTCCACGGCATGCAGATCCTGTCGTAGTCGTCATGCAGTCACCATGCAACAGAACTGGCAGTCACCCTGCAACAAAACTGGCAGTCACCCTGCAATAAATTCGCTTCCTTGTTGTCATGCAGTACTTCCCCGAAGGGCCGCCACCCTTGCATCACTCCAGCCATGCATCACCTCGTCTAGACGGTCAAGCAACGTCCTCGTTATGTGCCAGCCCCTCATCCCGATGTTCAAGCAATGCCCATGCCAATGTGTCTGAGTCGTCAGAGTATTGGCGACGATAGGTATTGCACACTCTGCTGTTCCACAAGGGGGAATCCAGGCTGGTAATTGTAGTTGTGGTCCAGTATATCCAGCAAAGGAAGACTGATCGGTGTAGGCTCAGCTTACTGCCATCCCAGCTACTCATCGCACCGAATGTCAGAGGCCACTCTCACCAATTTGAGCAGCGATGCAATCTTCTGCTCACTTCTGAAGACATGCCATGGCTTTCAAACAGAGCGAGTGTATCCAGCATAGAAAAAGGCAGATCGGTGTGGGCCCAACTTACTGCCATCCCAGCTCCTAGTCACACCCAACGGCAGAAACCAGTCTCACCAGTTTGAGCAGTAGACATTCCATGGCTTCCAAACGGAGCGCGGGGTTAGGGTATAAAAGTAGGGCAGGGAGGGAACAGGCAAGTGAGAGTCCCTTCCTTAGCAGCACAGGGCAAGCAAAGCAGGCGACCCAAGCACAGGCAGCAGCTATGCGTGTGGGCGAAGCCCATATATGCAGCACTGCAGCTCACCGCTTTCTCCCTCTGACACGAACATGACTGACGCGGACATGACACTGAACTTCTGCTGCACTGTCATCACACTAAGCTTGGTTAATGTTCGTGGCAACTGTAGGGGGGTAGGGACAGGGCAACACTGGTCAAACGGGTCAGCGGAGGGCTTAGGGGGCTTCTGGCAGCTTCAGCTTCACTCAAGACAGGCTCCTCATCTTTTGCAGACACAGCTCAGCGGTGCGCTCAAGGGATCAAAAACTCATGTATGTACCTATGTGGCCATCGATTAATTACTCCATCCCTGGACTGTCTGCAAACAATTCGTATCCGCAGCAGACTCAGGGTTTGCAGATGTACAGCATGCTTTCAAAAGTATACTGGCATGCATGCACAACATGAGACGTGTCATGCAGGCATTGTACATGAGCATGCACATGCAGACTTGCAGCATAAATGCCGTGGTGCCGGCAGCATGCAAACAAATTCCGTGGTGCCAGGCACGCAAGTGTTGCAGTTGGGCCAAGCAGCTCGCAGCAGCAGTCTCAAGGAAGCATGCATCATTCAATTCCGTGGTGACAGGCATGCAAACTCATCAAATTCCGTTGTGGCTGGCACGCAGCGAAGAAAAACAGCTTACAGCTTTGCCTGTATCAATACAACATGCAATGTACAGCGGCCACAAGACATTCATACATCTTACTCCTCATGATGTGGTGCCCGGCAGCTTGGAGCAGTACTGAACACAGGCCTACCAGTAAATAGATGCCGAGAGTACACAGCTGCCGGCGTCCACATCTGTGAGGCGGTCAGTTGCCTCTGCGCGGGAACTGCAGGTCCGGGTATGGGTTGCTAAACCCAAGAACCTCTTCCTCTGGCGCCAGCACTGTACGTCCGCTAGCCAGAGTCACCGTGGCCAGGTTCGGGATACCCCCTTGAACGGGTGGGGGAATGCGCCTGCTCAAGTCGATGACATTCGGCATGGGGTGCTGCTGCTGCATTGGAGCTGGCTCCTGGTGGTGCGAGGCACTCGGTGGGCTCCTCAGCGCTGGCCTCTCTGGCGTACGGTCTCTGATCGCCTGGATCACCTGGTACGCCTCCGTGAGAATGCCCTCGATGTTCCTACAGACCTCCATTGACTGTGTAGCACCTTCTGAATCTGCAGAGCGCGTCCGAAAGCAGCCGTCAGCTCCGCAAGGGAGTGTTGGACGCTGTCCAGGGCCGCCGTATGCTTTCTGTGGAGTCCAGCTTCCTCCCTGTACGACCGTGCCGAGGATCTTGTTGACGTCCTCCTGGAGGGAACTTGTGCGCTCCCGTAGGAGAGCTTCCGTCCGGTCTCCTTGGTTGGTAAGCTTGTCGGGGAGCTTATCAAACTTGGAGATAACACCATCCAGCTTGGCGATCAGGACATCCAAGCGGGAGTGGTCCGTGTCGTGCTTCGCCATGGCTTTCGTGAACGTCTGCTCAAAACTGCTCAGTTTCCCAAGCAGTTCCTCTTGGTGGGCATCCGTCTTCGGCTTGATCTGCTTGTCGAGGGTTCCAAAGCGGGCCTGCTCAGTCTGTCCCGCTGCATGCAAAAGCTGCTGCAGGGAGTCCAGCTGCTTGGTCTGTGCTCCCGCCAGGTCCGCCCCTTTCTGGCTGCTCTCCTTGGTGGAATCCAAGGAGGTGGACACCGTCTTGAGCAAGGCGATCAACTCCTTCAGCGCCTCCTTCTCTGTTGAATTCAACGAATTCAACGCAGTGGAGCATGCATCCATCACTCTGTCGAAGGGCTTGAGCTCCATCATCTTGGCGTTGATTGCTTGGCCCACAGCATCCACAACTGTGTCAACAGAAAGTGTGATGATGGCAGCACTTCCATCCGTGCTGGCTGAGCTCACTTGTAGGAAGCGTCCCTCCAAGTGTTGAGCCATGTTCTCTGAAGGCGGTGCCTTTCTGGCACAGCCAAAATTCCGGTCCATTTTTAATGGATAGCTTGTTCTGGTCCGCAATTCCGCGGCTGGAAGGCCGGAGAAAAAATGAAGCGTGAAGATCGGGACCCTGCAACCACACCGTGTGCAAAACCACTATGGGCCAACTTGATGCATGTTGGATTTTCGGATTTCGGAACTTCCACCATTCATTTCGCGGACCGACTGCTGCTGCCGCTACCAGTGCCGCAGCCCATTAATGGCTTAAGCCATTCGCAATCTCGCAACCCCGACGCAAACTCACGGGTATTCCGTGGGATTTTGTCGTAGTGTTGCGGGCAAAATTGAGATATGAAATCAATGCAAAAAGTTAAACAGTTGCAGCGGAACACATTGTACACACCTTCGTGGAATTTGTCGGCCATGTCCACGATTGTTCCAGCAAGGGTGTCTGGATGGCAAACGTGATGCCCAATCGCCACTTCACTGACCAAGGAATATCCACTTCCTCCCGGACGGCGCATTCGGCAGCGAAATCGCCGAACCGCCACGGCACCAGGGAGATCTCAACATTGACCAAGCCACGTGCGGGCTGGACAGTAGGAGCAGGACGTCGCAGCTGAGACCGCATTATGTATTTCACTGGCTGATGCAACCCAGCTCGCGGGACAACACCCCACGCTGAAGCCCCGGCGAGGAATCCAGAAGGCGCTGTGGCCAGGGGAATCCAAAGCATGCGGCTGTCCGGTCCGATTTGTTGAAAAACCGGGCCGGAACGGGCCGGTGAGGCCCAGGAAAGTCTCCAAGCGACATCCCCGGCTGGGGTTTCAATCAACGCTTCTTTAAGTCCATGAGCCGAGCCGTTGCCATCACACCATTGCAGCATCACCCGCGCGCCTGTGTCTCCCAACTTCACCACGGCTCGGCGCTCCTGGAGGGCCAGAGCCAAACCAGCCAAAGCTGGGCTCATGGTGTCCGGCAGGGTGTCTGAACTCTGTGGCTCGCTGGCCCAGTCCAGAATTGCACGCTCAACTGGTCGGATTTGCCGCATGTCGCCCAACCAATTGAGCTCTGCAAAACCCTCGAAGTCCAGACGCTTCACGCGGCTTTGGTCCTCAAGTGGGCTTGCAGCAGCAGCAGCAGCAGCCGCCGGAGTGCTGCACATCCGCAAGAGGTTCGCCGCCTTGGGAACCTCGTGCTCTGCAAGCTTGCTCCTCGTAACGAAAACTTTTCGCAGCAGGCGAGACATCGGAAAGTCCTGGCCGTCCAATGTAATTTTCAGTTCAGCGGACAAGCTCGCCTTAGCCTTCTCCAGCTGGGCCCAGATCTTCTGCAGGTCTTCCTGGTGGTGCGGCTTGAATTGATGGTCTTTGGGCGTACGCGATCTGGGGCTTTCTGCGACGGTCTTGCTCGACTTGGGGCTCGCCATGCCAAATGCGCGAAAGTTGGGTTTTCGTTGAGCCAAGCTTGAGCCAGGGTTTAGGGTTGAGGGCTTTTGGAACCAGTTTTCCTTCCGACCAGCTCTTCTTTCAAGGTTTCGGGTTCAGGCTTTAGAGGTTTAAGGGTTTAGGGGAACAAGAAATTTTGAATCGAAGGCCTATGTAAGACACTCAGTTTTTCAAGCCTGCAAAGACCTAGCCCAGGCAAGGAAAACCCCCTGATTAATCATCCGGCCACCACAGAACCATCGTGTATTCCTTTTGTATGACTGTTAAGGTTTAAGGTGAGGGTTTCGACCCTAAGCAGAGCACTAGAGTCTGTGTTACCAGAGAACGAGAATCAGCAACGAGAATCCAGCCAGCCGTCGGAGACAGCAGATCCATGACGGGCATGCAAATTCGCGGCTTGCCCCAAAGAAAAGCCGCTCCGTTACACCTTATGTTCATGCTTTCCCCCGGTGTCTGGCGATTTCCACAAGCTTTACGACTTCAGTTATCGACGGTGCTTGCCCTACCTGCTCTACAAAACCCTGGAAGGAGTGTTGGGTGGCAAGCCCGAATTTATTTGGCGGGATCAGGCCACCAGCTGACCTACTTTGGGGAGGTGTTGTTAATCAAGAGTTCCCGTTAGAGACCTTGCTTCTCCAGAGTTTTCGCGGCACTCCCAGTTTGAGGGACAACCGTGCCTAGAAAATGGACACTTCAATGGCACGAAGCTGTAGACGCCTGCGCGAAGCCGCCAGGTTGGCCATGGAGAGATCGCGCCACCTTCCACCGGCCCGCCCATGTTCGTCTGAGTGTGTGTTCCGAAATGGAACTGCCTCTAAATGCTTCAAGGCTGAGGACATGTGCCTCTTCGCCTGTGCAACAATCGAAGGATCGCTCGCTTCTTCTTCTCAGTAAAAATAGTAGCGATGCCCTCCTCCTCAAGGGCTTCCAGGTGTTGCAACAAAGCCTCTCACAAGGCAAATTCAGGACCTTGGACCACAACCCGGCAAGGGTCAGACTGGTCCCGTCTCGCCTCGTGGGCTTGGCTCGTGGAGTCCAGGAGACAAACCAGCCGCGGCCTCTGCGCTCCCAGGGGCCCGAGCACCCGAGCACCCGATCGGAGCTGGCCTGGGGCTTTCGATGGTGAAAGGAGCGTCCTCCAGCTCGCACTCCTTCAGCAAAGGGACCTGCGAAAAACCGCGCAGATGCGAAGCGCGACCTCTTCCTTTCAAGCAAACCAGCTCTGCTTGCGAAGCGCCTCATCCTGGGAGCAGCTCATGAGAACGAAGTCCACATCTTTGGCCGAGGCCTTTCTCTCCTCAAAAGAATGCAAGAGGGAGCACTTCGGCTCAAGAACCTCACCAAACCCAAGGCCCCCACCAAGACCAGGCCCTGGAACAGCTGAGGAGTGGCCTTGAGGAGCCCTTTTGGCGATTCCCACGAGCGATGGATGCCCTAAGCACCGCTCCATCAGCAGCCGAGGTATCTCTTTTCCAGAAACCTGCCGCAGAGAATGGAATGTTTTCACATGCTGCCAGAACGAGAACAGTCTAATGCTGGACAAGCTCTCTCACCTGAGCTGTGGTTCATTGCATGCGTCGTTGGTCTTGTTGGTGAACGTGATTATACCTCCCCCTTCAACATGTGCACAGGGTGCTCTGCGAAACTGCATCATGTACACAGCTGATAGGGCTCCACACCTTAATGATGGCTTGTTGTTCCTGTCTCCGGCCATCGAATGTCCACGGGGGATGTAAACCGCAGACATCGAACAGATTACCGCATCGAAACAATTACCATGACAACTGAAGACAGAGTTCTGTTCTCCAGTGTCCCAACTTCGGCTTACGATCATGAACAGACAGGGACGGGTGAGTACATGGATACTGGAAGATGAGCAAGCCCCGTTTCAAACATAGTTCTGATCTTGCTGCCATGAAGCGATAATGCGTATCTTTCCGTCTTGTGGCTCATCAATGTCGTGCAAATAGATTACGTCAACTTCTTTCGCCCTGCATTTTCCTGCTGATGGGCGAAGGCCCGGAAACCACGAGGGAACACGAGTTGGAAGATTCTCGTTAGTCAAGACGAGGCTGGTAAACGGTTTCACCCTCAACTGCTGCCCCAGCGATCAATGCATGTAATGAAACTTCCAGTCCGTCCACCTCTCGACTTTTAATCTAGTGAATCTGGTTTGGCACTCGTACGGAAACACGTCTCGATGGCATCCTCGTCGCGATCATATGACGAAGCGGGACAGAGCAAGCCAAAGAAACAAGCCAAAAGAAACACCAACGCCCGTGGACACTCAACGAGCCTTGCCAATCGATTCCTGCCAGCGGCTTGGCCTCCAAAGGCTGGACATGAAAGCAGGAGACTCCTTTATTCGAGTTGGGTAGCTGGCTCTTGCGGTGAAAACCTTGTCACAGGACAGCCAGGAGATGCGGATTGGATCCAGAGCCTGCATGATCTTAATGCGTCTGGCATATCTGCAAGGAAACCTGCGGGCGCCCAGCTGAGCAGCATCCAGCTCGCCACCTTGAGCAAGCAGCAGGACCTGTCGAGTTTCAGCCTTACCCTTGTGATGCTTTCCAAACCCCAACCAAGCCGCACCGGCGCTCCACGACTAGCTCCAGCAACTGCCGCTTCGAGTAGAAGCCGCCTCAGTAAGACCCCAAGTAGAGGAAAAAGCTGAGAGTGAGATGCAACACAAGGGTCGTGCCCTGCCAAGGCCGGCCGCGCGCAGCCCGGTGGCAAAACCTCAGCACCGCTCCACCGCTCGCGGCCGCTCGCGCTTCTCGCTCGGAGTCTAGGCACCGCTCACACAAGGCAGCACCTGCTGCGATCGCCTTGGACACTTCACTGTGCAGGAATGCCACCTCCCATGCCAGCAGAGTTGGGGCTGGGGTGTCAGAACCCTGGGCATTCGCCAGCATGCTGGCCGCCTCGCTCGGGTGCGGAAGCTTCCTGGCTGCACTGCCAGGAGCAGCAAAGCGGCCCGGCAGCCTCAGGCTCCAGCCATCATGCAAACGCTCTTCTGCCCAACCCAACTGCCGCCCCGGCTGGAAGCGCGGAGGATCCTTCACGCCGGTCAGAGAAGTGACCTTAACAGGGGCAGGTGATGGCGAGTGATCACCACTTTTCAGGCTCAAACGGTGCAGCTTCAGTTCCAAACCCCTTGCGCCATTCCTTCATCTATCACTTTTGCGATCTCGAGGCTGTAGCCTGGAAGAAGGTTTTTAGTTTTTCACCCCCACGGACCATGCCTGCATCCCCTGGCCTTCAGATGGAACAGGAACTGCGACGACACGAAAGCGGCCCCGGCAACATGGACAGGCATACACCTGTTGCTGGCTGTGGCTGAAGCTTCGTGGAAAAAGGACTCTCCAAAGCTTCGCAAAAGCCTCACAGTACCGAGCACGCTCCCACTTCATCAGCTGTCGGTGACGTCTGTCATTCCATGTCAACCTTATAGCAACTGCATGCTTCCCAGCGAATCCGCACCTCTTCCAGGATATTTATTTATTTTCAACGGCTGGGAGGCAGGCAAACCACGTCTGAACTCTTCTCTAGTGAGAAATACCTCCTCCTGCCGAAAAAGCAGACGGACAATACTTGACAATGGTATCAATGCATCAGGACTTCGGGTTGACCTCTTCGCTCATTTTCGCCAGCACTTTCTTGGGTCGAGTTCCAGCAAGTGCTCGCACCTGCTGAGCAAAGCCACCCACGAAAGCTGCAGTGCAAGCAAGCCCAACGCGTACCTTCTTCATTGCATCTGCTCCAAAAGCTGCTGGAGGAGGCGGCCTCTTCTGGCGCATGTCTTCTACAAGTCTGCCATCAACGACGAAGCATGATGAAGCTGGTAGGCAAGCAGCGCGTTGTCTTGTTGTTGCCAAAGTTCTGCACAAAAGCGTGCCATGTCCTCCGCTGTCCAGAAGTCCTGTAAATCAGGAGATCCCCACCAAAGAAAAGAAAGCAGCCATCAAATGTATCATGTTGCTGCAATCCCGGCCTTCCTCCCGCTGTCAAACCTTTCGAAAAGCTTTGCTGCTGCCGCCTTCGTAGACTTGCGCGGGGCGTTTCACCAGCAACAACAGCTGCGATCCTTGTTCGACATGGTCTGAGCCAAATCCGAGAGGAGTACCTGCAAGAGCTGTCCCGTCGCTCCAGATAATGGCAGGCCCTCCAACATCTACGAAACGAGCCACTGAAAACATCGGATCGGCCTCAGACTTTTTCTTGTCAACCCTCCTGCGAGCTTTGTAGGCACCTTTCACCAGCAGTCTGACGGAAGCCTTACACGCATTGGGTTTGGGCTTCAAACGAAAATGCCGTTGGACTGTAACGGCGGCTTTTACCTCTTCACTGTCCTGTCCAAGGCTCGAGTGCACGGCAGGCATTTCGTGCTTGGAGAAAGAAGAGAGTCCTCCTGCTTTGCTGGCATGCTCGAGACCTGGCGTCTTATTTGCAACCACTTCGCACCATTCCTTTGAGCACCACTCGCAAGCCGCCTCGCGCTCTGCTATCCAGTCCTCCAACCAAAAGCGCCAGTGGCTAGCATATGCATCCACCAGTGCATCGTACGCCTGGCAGCAAGGACATCCAAGATGCAGAAAAATCACCACAAAGTGGTGCAATCAAAACGGCGGGTTGGCAGCATCTGGAAGCCGATCCGCATACGTTTGTCCAAGATCCTTCTTTGCATTGTCAATGCAGGCCTCCCAAAACATGCGAAAGCAAAGTGAGAAAAACACAAACTGAGAAGCAGCGACACCTGCCACACTGATCGCAGGAATGAAGCAGGAGGTGGCACGTAGTTCGATTCCTGCATGTGCCACTTACGCAGACATGGAACGTTCAGGACGGCTTTCCTGCAGCACGCAAGTCCTCAGCCAAGCTGCCACAAAATTCGCGGAATTGATCGAAGCCCACCGTTTCATCATCCTTCAGCAATGGAAACGGAACGACACAGTGTGCCTGGTTGCCGCCCGGCTCCTTTCGTAGCTCACTCATCAATCGATGGCCTCAGCCAACTATGCTCGACTGCGCATGCAACATACACTTGCAACGATGAGCACCGTACTCGGTGGTCTAGCAGAGGTTCCTCCACTCTTCGCCAGCCACCATTGTTCAAACCACTGCTCTCTATGAGCTAAGTATACCTCCCACGGCATGCAGCCACTCGCAACGGGTCGTGGCCGCTGTCGACAGAAAGGTCCGGCGCACTTGGAAGCCGGCAATGAAGCGCCCCTCCGTCAAGGAATCTAGTCCAGGTGCCCATGCCTCGTCATAAATCTGAAACGGATGTAGCCCGATGCGTCGAATGCGATGAACATCTGTGACGAATCTAGTGCAAGTCCAAGCCTGGAACAGTCGTTTCGCGAAACCTTCCGGAAGTAGCCCTGCTTCGACTGCCTTCTGCAAGCAAACTCATGCAAACCGACTGGTCACTGACTCATTCGGATCGGGACAGGGGTCGCTTCAGCATCTTGAATACTGGGGTCGTTCTTGCTTTCAATCAATCTGTTTCTGAAGCGGTGAGATTGTACCCCTTTTTCTCCTGTCACGGTTCCACTTGGCGGGTGTGTTTTATGCTGCCGAGGCTTTTGGTTTGCCGATTTGGCTTCAGGATCTGCGATGGAGATGCCTTACTACTTTGGAAGTGAGATGTTGGCTTGGGCTTGTTGAACACAACACATTGGAAGGGCACGCTCCAAGAATGCTGCTTCGGGATCCATCGCTTTGCCCGGAGGCTTTGGGCTTGCCGTGCACATGTCTTCAACCCTTCCACCGCTGTAGTTTAAGTGTATTAGTGGAGAAGTGCTCTTCTGGATCGTGATGTACTTCGCTCCGCAACAGAACAAGCACATCCCTGCGCCAAGCCTGCAGCAGTTGCTCCAACTCCGCTGGCCTACGAATGCTTGAACTGAGAACGGCCCAAACAAAAACTCGGGAACTTATATTTTTGAGTGCCATGCGAGAGTCTCCAGCCCCGATCTTCCTGCGAGAGATTTGCAGGACAAAACGAACGTGCACAACTGGCATGCGAAGAAAGGAAAGGTCCTGGTGCGCAAAATGACTGAAAAGCCTCCGAATGTCCTGACATGCACAGGGCAGCATCTTTGCAAATGAATGATTCTTGGTGATGCCTATTTGCCATCTTGCACCAAACAGTCCTCCTCGCTTGCAGGCTGACCGCTTCCGGATGCCATTTTCTGTCGCAGACGTGACCTCGGAAAGAAAAAAACTCACATGACCGAAAGATCTGGTTCATCGCCTGGGTAACGCCCAAAAGCAGCGAGAGCACTGCTCTGCTGTCACACTGAGGGACCCACTCACCTTACCACTGCAAGGGATCCACAAAAAAAGGCACTTTGCTGTGGAAGTCTTCACCGCTGGGCAACGACAGGATTCATGGAAACGATCACCGGCTAGCTGCTGTGGGAACACTTGAACCGAAACTGCCCTTCTCGCACAGCCATGTGCGCATAATTGTTTGCCCGTCCTGCCCCCCCCCCCCCCAATCCTGAAGACAAGGAGTTCTCGAGCAAGCGAGAATCAAGGCAAAGAATCCTATTTCTCGCAGGACGCCGAAAGCATGATGCTACCATGCACACCCTGCACCCAGCGGATTCCAACCCTTCACAGGTTGCCCTCATGGCAACATTGATGGAATCTTCGCAGGAGCGTCATGCTCTTGCATGCTCTCTCCAAAATCGACGGCATTTCCACCAACACCAGCATATGACAAAAATATGGGGCATATGTAGGTCCCCACCCCGCCTTCTCAAATGGTTGCGAGGTACTTGTGAAACTTGGCTAAGTGTGGAAGGGGTTTGCTGAGCTTGCTAGGCTGCCGCTTCGCACATCCTGAGAAAGCCGACACGCGGAACGTGAACAGACAGGGCTCTGCGTCTCTTAGTCTGCCACTTGTCAAAGACTTCATTCGACTTATTGACATAGAGTTCGGCCCATTTCGGGACCCAATCCTGGCAGGCACTGCTGTGACTGGTGGGGGGCTGGGAGTGCGAACACCCCGAGCTCGCCTCCTTGAGATGTCGGATGAAGTAGGTGGTCCCGCCGTACTCAATCTCGTTCAAGAAAAACGTCCGTCCGTTGGGGTCCCAGTTGGTGTGCTTGTCATGCAACGGGCTGTCTGAACAGCCGACATCAGTGCGAATCAGCGTCATGTCAACGGGCTGTCCTGGCGCGAACCGTTCGTTCTCAAGGGCATTGCTCTGATCTTTGTGAAACCACACAGCTGAACCTCGACCTAGGTTCAGTCCTGAGGGAGTGCACAGCTGTGGCAAGATCTTGAGTGCCTGTTCACCTATTCGCTTCGCATTCTCCAGGAATTCGGAGGGGATGTCGTCTCCTCCGTGCAACAACACAACGAAAACGCAGGCAGACAGAGACGGATAACGCATGATAACGCGGGGGCGACTCAAAACCAAAGTACAAAAGCAAGATGAGAAAGCCATGGCACCCGTGATTATCACCTCTTGGCCGTCTTCAGTGGAGACTGCCGCCTTGTTCGCGATTGCCTGTAGCTCCCCCATCCATCGGACCGAAGCATCAATATGCAGACGCGTCCCGGGACTTCTTGCTGCCACGACGCATAAAGGAACTTGCCGTTGAACCAGAAGACCCTGTGTAACAAGCTCCACATAACTTTGGAGCTACACAATCAATCAGAAGAGCACTGCACAAAAAAATGGCAGATCGTCCTGGTCTCCCAATTCCTGGTGAAGCCGTCGATGGCCTCTTGCACGACATACTCAGGACCTGCCATGATTCCGAATGCCAGTAGGTTTACGAAGAGAGACCAAGACAAGAAACATCATCAAGAGAACAGTAGGTTTACGAAGTGAGACCAAGACAAGAAACATCATGAAGAGAACATTGCACTTTGCCAGGCAGACATTCCGCGTAGTCCCGGAAATAGTTCTTGAGAATGCTGGGATCCTTCTCGCAATCCTTGTAAAGACGCAACCGCCCGACATCACACCTGTCACAATCCCCAAAGAGGCTCCTCGACCTTCAGCTTGCAAAAGCCAAGAGAGAAAGCCATCATGGATTGCTTCATCACAAACGTCTGCCAACCTCGTGCGGCGCATCGTCTCGGCTTCGAACATAAAATGCAGCCTACTCCCACCTCGCGCTTTGATCTCTGCCAGCAGCTTCGCTGGGCTTCGCTTGTTCTTCTTAGCGAAAATCGTCGGTGCCATAGGTATCCCAGCGTCCATGCAAGCCTGAGGGCAACATCAGCCAGTGCCTTCTTGCCTGCTTGCAGCTCAATCCCAGCAAAGAAGGTTGCAATGTCGAGGCCTGCATGTAGCGAGACTTGATGTAGATAAAGTCCTTGACAAGCTCAAATGTCTCTAGGATCTGCACAGCGCCCCAGCAACGAGCTCCGAAAAGTCTCACCTTTGGCCTGTCCTGGACTTCCCAGCTTGGCATTAGATTGCCACATTCGGTAAATGCCTTCGTTACCTCTTTGTACCTGTCAACAGCACAGCTCGTTTCCAAGGCGCCCTCTCTGCCATAGAAGGCCTCTTTGGACCCTCGAAAATGGAGTTGATGACATCATACCCGATGATGTAGTTGCACATGTTAGACTTCCTTGGCTGCCAACCAGCGTGGACCGGTTTCAGTTTTTTTGCTTTCGTGTTTCGTCGCACAGCGTTAGTGAGAATTTAGTTGTTTAGCCTTTCGGGGTGACTTGCTGCTGCCACTAGACACCAGACCGTGAGACCGTACGAAGCGCAGCTGCGAGTCAACCGCTTCAGCGTGATCTCCTCCGGGAAGATCATGTCAACAGTTACATCACCACCGTACTTCTTGTGAATGTACCTGATCCGTCCATTGCTGCACAGAAGCACAAGGGAGCATACATATCTCGGCAGGGGCGTCACCAAGGAATCGCGACATCTGCATGAGCAAATCCTTTGACACCAGCTTCACAGTTCTTCAAATACTCCTGCATCGCAACAGGGCTTCTTTTAAGGATTGACTTGGAGTTGCTTGTTTTGGGCCTCCAGGGATCGCTTTGGGTTTGCTGTGATGTTCTTCTCGTGAGGAGCCGGGGGGTGGATGTAGGTGCCAGCACACCTTCAAAATCCATGGAGGCTTTGAGGATACCGCGCCTCCGCTCACCCGGCCAATTACAAAATGTCATACATGCTTGTTGCTTGCCTTACGTGCAAATGTCATGCCCGAAAAGACACGCAATCACTCAAATTATGCTTGCGTGGTAATTGCAAAAGTTGCACACCTCTGCAAGCGTGCTCCGCTTTCATCTCTCACTTGAAAGGTCCGTGACAGCTCCTTGCTCTCAGGGTCGACGCGGTACTTGTCTGGCATGTCAGCCATGAACGAGGCATCACCGACATACTTCGGATCTTCCACCAAGTCTGTGTCCTCCAGGCTGTCTCTGCGCCGATCCCTCGATGCAAATGCGGAAGCCATGGCCTTGCCAATCAAAAAACCGATTCGAATGGGCTTCGTTGGGGCCACCACCTGGCATCAATCAAGACGAGGCACGGGGAGTAGGCAGGCAAAACACTGAAACACCCAGGTCCTCCGCTCCGTCATGTGCCATCAGTACATGCTGCTCTTTCACAATCACGGTGTTTGCTCCCACTCGCTGCCCCTGCCCCCCACAAGCTGTTGCTGCTGCGGTCCCCGCCAAACCCTCCAACTCCTCCTTCTGCTCCATCCGCCCCTGCCGTCATTCCGGTCCTGTTCTTCTGACCCCACTGCTGCTACTTCTACATAGTTCTGCTTCTGATTCTTCCTCTTCTGCTCCTGCATCTCCGTGACACCGACTGGCGCACCACCGCACATTTCCCCGGAGTCACGAGGAGAGCCGTGTCCCCTTGAAGTCTCCAGAGGGCGCCTTCCGGGCCTTGCTTGCCTTGCTCGCCGCAGGCTTGCGCTTCACTGCTGCCTGTCGGACTGTCGGATGTGGCACTGCAAGCTGGCCGGCCTCATAGATGCTGGCCTTCGTGACGACCTTTTTGGCCTTAGCCTGCCATGACAACGACGGTCCCGCATCCCACAGAAGCAGCTGACTTAGACCAAGCTCAGTCCGATCCCTCGAAGGCTCCCGAGCTGCAATACTGCACAGCCGCGCCTTGACTTGTGCGGGCTTCTTCTTGGGGGCCATGGCAGCGTGGCAGCGCGTGGCAAGAGCAGGTTGCAGCTTGAGGTGTGGCAAAGCGACAACCACGCTTGTCAACAGTGCAAACAGTGCGCCTGCGAACGACAGTACCCGGAAACAGCCGAGGCGAGGCATCTTGCATTCGCTTGCAAGGCGCGGGATCAGAGCTCTGACCTAACGTCGGCCGCAGCAAGCCTGAGGATGTCAGAGAACTCAATGCAAAAACACGAATCTCACAGCAGCGAGTGTGAGCTTGCTGCAGTTTGTCAACCAGCTCCGCCTTTTCCATGCAGCCCTTGCCTTGCGCTGCAGCCCAGACTTGCACTCTGGAATACAATCTCGCGGCCAGCTGAGGAGCGAGCACGTAGCACCCAGATCAGATAGCAAAGACCGCAGCACGGATGCCGGCTTGGCAGCGAGCAGTTCTGGAGAGGAACTGCGAACTGCCTCCCGCGGCAGGCCACAGGCGACGGCACAAAAACACGTGAGCACGCGCCGTCTAGCGGGTCAGCCTGAAGCGCAGCGTGCTTTGCATCTTCCCTGCCTTGACTTGCAAAATGGGCTGTCTGGCACACCCTCACATAAAACAGCAACATGACCGGTCCAGACGTTCAAGAGAGCGAGTTGCAGCGACGATTACACACCCCTGGCTGCATGAGCTCAACTTTACCACGATCGGTGGGGACTTCATTGGGACCGAAGCCTAACTCAAGAAGGCCACGGTTGCGATTGACACGTCATGTGCGATTCAGGTGTCTTTCACAGGCCAGCTGGTGGCCATCTCGATGTTGGCATGCCAGCCAAAACGATCGAAGCAAGACGCAGGACAATCGAAGTTGGCGAATTGTTGGCAGCATTCCGGCACGCAGGGCGTACGTTTCAGTACCTTCGCAAAGCGGTCCGAAATTTGTGTCTTTGAAAGTCAGCAGTTGAAAGTCCTGGCTTGTGATGGGCTTCACAAAAACATGTAGCTCAACTGCAAAGGCGCCCACCCTACATCCCGGAGTCGAAACGATTGTGCGCATGCTGTCTGTAGCACCGTGTCTCGATGCATGTTGCTCAGCCTGTGTCGCCCGCCAGGTGTCTGATCCTCGACTTCTCTGGCTTTGATGAGCTCTCAGCACTGACACGAGTGTGATGGCGCGACTCCTTGAAGAGCGGCCGTGGAGCACGGCCCGAAAACACGACATCGTACCATCCATGCCCACCCCAAACTGCAATATCCGATCCAAACAACATGAGCTCGTGCAGCTCGTGCTTGGCTTCAGGCCTGCTCGCTTGCCAGAGCGATGTGCCTTTGCACCTCCACCGCCTGTTTTCTTCACCTGCCCGAAGCAGACGTGCGTGTGGCAGCCAGGCCTTCAATTCTCGACCTTGCCATCAGACGTTCTTGGCTGAACAGACTTCTCGCGCGGGCCTTCCAGCTCGATGTAGGGAAAGGTCAACGAAATGAAAGGAGAAAATTTGCCAACACCGTCTCAGGTATGGACTTCCCGGCAAAGCACGTGCCTGAAGAGCCACATCGTCTGTCGCACACTCAGATACATTGCATCTTCATTGCACGCTCACCAACCTCCGAGCCAGCCAGGGCAAGCTTCTCCGAGTATCTTAGGCCTCGTGCAGCAACTCGAGGATGAAACGCGGCGACACCAGTCTCTACATTCTACAACTCTGCAACGACAAAACGAGTATGCTCTGCCGCTGGCATTCTTGAGCCGCGACTGCTTCGAAGTGCGGAATGAACCTCTCGTCCTCATCCTGCGGTAGCACATCAAGTGCAGCGCCTTTCGACATCAGCTGACGGATGCGCCTTCGTGGGGTCATAGTCGAATTCCAAGACAACTACCTCAAAACCACGGAGCCCATGGAGCGCACTTTCGAGGTGACAGCAAGCCAGGGTTTGCGTCCCTGACCGCCGCTGCAATTGCGGCTTGGCTTTTACCAGATCCACGTGTTGAAGAAGACCCTCACGGCTCGAGAAACCCGAACACACGCTGGAAAACTGGAAGCATCTCTGTATACGTTGCTTGCGAACGTCTTATGTTGGCGTAGGGTGGGTCAAATCACGGTAGTCAAGCACTTGCTCACGGATGAAAAATCCCTCTGGCTGCTTGAAGTTATCATGTAAGTGGACTCTATGCATGCATCATTCACCGAGCAGTTTCATGCCAGCGTGAAATTTTGCGGGATATTCGGGTGCTGGGTATCTTAATCACGTCACTTCACGAAAAGGGCCTGGCGATGCTGTGTTAAAAAACACGCGCGGGCATATTGGCTGTCCGTGTGTTGTCTGATACGTTGCTTGTCCTGTAGATTACGGCTTGGCACTTCTTCTGACAGGGGACGAAAAAGCTGCTGCATTCTGCAGCGGCGTTTCTCTCACAGCTGCCATTCACACGTCCTGGGCACTGGGCATCGCTACTGCCGTGCGTTTTTCCTGCCGGCCTCCACATTCCGCACCCATATTGACATCACCAAATGCAAACGCCGCAGCATGCCAAGATCCTCACGTGCAGAGACCTTCGAAGAGCTTCTTGCTTCCGTGCACCTGAATCACATAGCGGGGCTGCTCGAGGTGAGGATTGCAGCAACACTTGCCTGCAGCAGCTATGCGAAACACAGAAAGCTAAGGATCCGCGAGTGACCAGTTGCTGTGCGGGTTTGATGAATAAGGGGCGGAGGGCCTTGAGTAGCAGGTCGAACAGCACCGGTCGATCTTGGCCTGGAATGGCACTGGACACCCAACCGACACGCGTCCAACAAGCATTTGCAGCCTTGCGGCTTAGGCGAAGCTGCATCTCCTCTTTCGACGCCTTGCGGCCCTCCTGGTCGTTCTACAGCATGATGTGCATAAACAAGTCTGCGGTCGACGAAAGAACACTGAAGACCCGAACTGCCCGCTTGTCCTGCATTCGGGCCACCTGCACCGTTGGTCTGTAAACATGCCACGAAAATTCAGTTTAAGTGGCGCAGGGCGACCACAGAAGGCATGCAAGTGCACACTCGCGAGATAGTTCCCAGCGCACTCAGCACAATCCTCAGAAACAATCTGGTGTTTTCACGGTGATTGCTGTATCGCTGCTGCACTGCTACGACGGAGCTGACAGGATGACAGCTTCATCGAACCTTGCTATGAAACCGTTGGGAAGGCAAGCCTATGCAGGCACAAAGCCTCCTGAAGCTGCATGAGGTGTGAACGCAGCTGAAAATCCAAAGGCGCTGCAGTGCATTCATGCTTGCGGACACTCTTTGCCTGCATGTTCTCCGGCAGGGTGTTCAAGTGGTAGTTAAAGTTCTGGACAAAGATCTTGTAGCGCCTCGCAAAAATCCACCGGTCACAAATACATCTGTGTCCCCGTGCATGAGTGTGGGTGTGGGTGTGGGTGTGGGTGTGGGTGTGGGTGTGGGTGTGGGTGTGGGTGTGGGTGTGGGTGTGGGTGTGGGTGTGGGTGTGGGTGTGGGTGTGGGTGCGTGTGTGTGTGCCCGCATGTCTGCGTACTTGTTTGCGTCAGTTGCTGATTGCAAGAAGGCGGTAGCGCCACTGCTGGGCATCTTGCCCTGCAGGTGGGTCATCCTGGAACACAATGTTCTCGACTGGCCGGTCAGCACAATTGCCTGAGCTCCGGTGTAGCTGCGTAACCACAGGGATTGCCGTCTTACAGTTGGCTCTGAGATGCATGCCGCCATGCTTCCCTTGCACACCTAGTCACGACAGGATGGTATATGATATGCCGAGGCAAGAAACGATTATTGCAAAGTCACACAGGCGCAATCCTGTTTGTGGCGAGGGGCGCAATGACTTATGACAGTGCGCCAGCGGCCACAGTAAACTATTTTCGGTGCAGCGAACTTGTTGAGTGATACGGGCAAGATCAGCAAGGAGCAGCCAAAATTGTAACAGTATTAAGTACGAACCCGTGCCACTCGTAAGGGCGCTCTGCCAGGACTTGTGAACCATAACAACTGAGGACGCGTCACATGTCAACATCCAACTCACCACCTTCCGCCGTCTTGTGCCTGTAGCTGATTTCCTGACCACCTGACAGCATTCATCGCATTCTGTCGGTTCAAAAATCAAAGAGCCACCTGGCAAAAGCATGTGCAGGTCAAGGTCGTCAGCAGAAGTCCAAGAAAGCGACGCCACCAGAACCTCTCGTCGACACGCGAGGATGTCTTGCGCCGGTGGCTTGAGGCTACTCGGGCTTCGACACCTACCGTGTTGCCTCCAGCCTGCAAAAGCGGAGTCGTGGTGCATCAAATTACAAGTGCCATTTCTGGCGAGCCTGCCTGGACCACCCGTCGCTCAATGTCACGAGTAACTGCCAGGGCACCCTGAGGCCGCCTTCCGCAGTTTATCCCCAGCCAAAGCGCAGAAACACAGTGCACACATTCGATCGTGCAAAGCGGCCTGTCTCCGCCCTTCCCAGATGCTAGCACCACCTGGGCGTCGGCTGTGGATCCTGTCCAACATGGACATGGATGCTCATCAGTTGGAACCTGACACCGGTGCAGACCGTGTACTTGTGAAACCCCGCCTTCGGCCAAACCAAAACAAAGGATGGTCTGAAGCCAGGCCGAGGCCCCTCAGATCCAAAGCGTCGAATGAGGACGCGTGCGATGCTCACTGCACCGTGCGCCGGGCAGGAGTGATATCGCTTCCGCATTGCTTCGCATCTTGTTGGCACCTACTGATCCAACAACAAGCCCTAAATGACAATGCTCGTGTATGTCCTCGTGGCAAGCGTGCGGAATGCAGGGCAACCAGTGCTGCTCTGAGCCAACACGCAACATAATGCGATAAAAACTCGTAGTCGAGTTCTGCAGCTGTCCTGGCAACAGGCAGGTATGGGGGACCCAGCATTTTCCGAGTCAGCCTGGCTTGTGGCTGAGTGCTGACGTAGTTGAAGTCTTTGCTTCTACTCCTCCAGCTCTTTGCCGCCCTCCTCTGCATCCGCGAGCACCGGCATGGTACCGCTCGGACGGATCACCATCCAATGAAGAGTTCTCCTTCAGCGTCGCACTTTGCTCGTCAGACCTTTGATGTTCTTCGGGGCAGCATCCAACTTCACCAGGTAGGTTCATCAAGCCATGTCGACGGAGTTTTAGCCTGCTCGGAAGAATCCTTAACTCTGCAAGCTTCGCATCTCTGCTGAGTCTGGTTCATTCTGCGGTGCAAGAGGTTGCTCCCGGACAAGTGGCGTCCTGCCCAGGCGCGGCCAGAGGCCGCCAGCAAGGCCAGGAAGGAGGCAGCGCGCGCTGCCAGGTCCTCGCCCTTGCCGAGGCCCTCGGAGCTCCGAGAATCCCAGGAGGCCCAACAGTTCTTTCAAGACACCCTTTGAAGACACCCTCATCAGCCTGAGCGGTCAGGATCTCCTGATAGAGCTCGTAGGCGCGGTCCTTGCAAGAGCGAGATGGGTGAGCGAGGGCCATCGCCAAAACGCAGCTGGTTGCCGCCAAGTCTCCGGGTCTTTCTCGGTGCCC
This sequence comes from Symbiodinium necroappetens, assembly GCA_905231915.1. Lineage (NCBI taxonomy): Eukaryota > Dinophyceae > Suessiales > Symbiodiniaceae > Symbiodinium > Symbiodinium necroappetens. Next base: position 44,666 of record CAJNJA010098474.1, read on the forward strand.
AAGCCATTTTCCATAGAATAGGCCACATCGAAGCGCCCTCGCAGGTCACCAGTTGCCATGGCCTGCTGGCTCCAGTAGAAAGCCTGCAGCCAGGCTCATTCGAGCTCATACGAGCTGACTGCAACCGGCAAGTCTCGGGGGCCAGTCCTGTGCACCGTCTTTGGGGGCTCCACGGTAGCCGCTGCTGTAGGCATGCGACAGGACCTCTGCGCAGGCGATCCGAACCCCAGCTGTGACAGCTGTGACCTGGATCTCAGAAAGCTCCGAGGGCAAGGCATGCATGGCGTCAACCTTGCCATCGTAAGCCGCCCTGCGAATGATTCCAATCTTCCAACTATTGCCCCAGCGGATGGGCCCCAGTCTCCGAGGCCTCCGATGGAAGTAGAAGGCACAAGTGTCGGGTGCAGCGGCGAATATCGGCCGCGCAGTTTCCAATTCTGGTGGCACCTCGTGGATTCAAGAAAATGCACTGCACTCTCTACGAGCGAAGATCGCAGGCCAACACGCCTCGCGGCAGAGGAAAGATCCCGGACGGCAAGCAGAAAGCTCCTCTAAAAGGCCAGCTAAAAGTTGCTTTGGGTGAGCTTTCCACCTTCCTTCTGTCTCCTCTTCAATACTTTAGACCTCTGCTCTGTCTTCTGCACATGGGGGAAGAAAAACTGTTCCAAGTTTCCTCGCCAGCACCAGCCCACTGCCTCGCGAGATCCTCACAGGCCCCATCACCTCGTCGGCAACCAAATCCACCATAGCATGGACAGTCAGTGCTTTCGGTCAAGGAGAGAAGCTCCTGAGGCAGCTTGGGCGAAGTCGAAATAGCTGTGTTGCACCCACTGACAGGCAAAGCTGAACGACCATGCGAACTCCTCCCAAGTGCCTGGCGAAGCCTCCGTCTTCTGAGCGGCCACATTGGCCTCAGCAGCGATGTTTGCCGGCCTTTGCTTCTACGGGTCCGCTTCAGCAACCGCACCCGGCGGTCTGCGAACAGGATCAGGGCCACATGTTTGGCTTGCAGGCTTGAAGCTTTAACTCTCGTCGCAAGATGCCATACAAAGTCTTTTCCCTCTCTTTGCATCGAGACAAACGCCCTGCAGCATGGAACCCGCAACTTTGCAACTTTGAGGGTCTTGCTTGCAGGCTTCGGTGGTACCATTCGGGCCGCACCCAGCAATGCAAGAAATCGCGTGTGGAAACCTGACACGACAAGCTAAGCTGCTGCGTTCAGCATGGCGGTCGTGAAGTGGCAACTCCAGCTGATCACTCCAGACAACATCGAGTTATGTGTCCATGTCACCCTCAATGAGAACATATGCTCTTACACCGTAATCAACAGCCAACATTGGGAATCACTTCACGCAAGTCCCGAGTCGGACAAGTACACGAGCAGTGTTTCCAGAAGCTGACTTTGACCCTCCATGATAATCGGGTGGGACTAATCACATCTTTTGTTGTCGACATCGGGCCCTTTCCGTCCTTACAGCTTTGTTCCTGTACAGCTGCTCGTCTGTTTTGGCATCCGCCATCTTGGCAATGACGGTGCCGGCATGAGCGGCAATCTTGGCATGTATACAGAATGGCAGAAGCATGCAGAGTTTAGACTTTAAACTGATCAATAAGGCGAGGACACGGTCCAGTTGGACACCGCAACTTCAGCAGAACTACACAGCATGTGGTTAAGTACAGGAGCACATCTGTAATACTGTACCGAGGGTGGAGCTTTGTCTTGAATCCTTTTTTTGTGCATTCTTTGCGGTGATGCGGGGGCCGGGGGGCGTTGTCGTGGGGTTTGATAAGACAGTACACTTGTTAACCGTATTTTCCGTGATTCCGTGTATGGGTAGGAGAGTCAGCACAAGGGAACCCTTTACAGGAGTCCCTTTGCAAGCCGCTCTTTGCGAAACCCTTCCGACCCTTTTAAGGAGATGCTTCAGTGTATACATCCTATGCGTATTTGCAAATGCACATGTGACACATGTGGTATATATGGTAATATATAGTGTGGTATTCGATTTCTGAACAGAATGTATAGCAGGAAAAGGGCATGTCTATATATATATATGTACCAGTTTACACGATCTCCACCACTCGCACAACTCGCTGAACAGCCCTGGATCGCAGAGTTCTTTTTCCTTGCGATCGAGACGTGGGACGTGATCGCGTCATAGATCGGATCATCAAAACTTCACTCGATCTTCACACGTCCGATCGGAACCCCGATCACCGGGTGTGCGCATCGGCAT
>CAJNJA010098475.1:0-19028 GCA_905231915.1 Symbiodinium necroappetens
TCTCAGCATACCGCCACACATGATAGCTTCGAGCCATGTCTTTGCATGTGGTACACCGTGTTTCGTTCAACTATATAAGTGAAAATGACATTTCTTATGGAACCTGTACCTCAACATGTATGTTACTTGTATGCAAATCAATGCCACAGTGTGGGCCAACCATCTTTATAGCTCTTGTTAACATGACTGTTGGGGACCAGCTTGGCATTTTAACTTCCAAACTGAATGTGGGGACGCATGCCTATCATATAAAGTGTATTACTATATGCATGCCTGCATGGCTTCTATGTAGCGGCCTTTAATATGCATCCTATCAACATAACGGGACGACGGCATCTTCCGGCTATTGGTTTTATCGAAGATGATTGTCTTTATGTCGTGTCGTTTTGCGCATATCACTCGTTGAGCTCAAGTATGAATGCTATTGTCAATCCCGACTGTATGTATTGACAAACGTTTTGGGGATGTATTTAGGACTATTGCAGGTAATCTCATGACACATGTATTTCCTGTGGGCTGACCTTGTCACACGGCTATAGCATATCCTCGATGCCACATCTTTTCCATGTCCATTGGTGTGGAGGCAATACTGCACAAGCTCCCGCCCTCCCATGTATACACACTCTGACATTCTGGTGTTTTTTTGTTTTTGAAGACCCTTTGAGCTTGAATTCCCACTGACCGTTTTGGAAAATTGCATACTGCTGCACACGGATTGTTTTTGATGATGTCCTCGCCAGCTTGTTTAACATACAGAAAAACACGACTCTTTCATAAAGACATTCATGTTACATGGCCCCATAGAGCCGCAGCATATGCTTGCAAACCCAACATATCCTCAATGGAGTCCTTTAGAGTCATTTGGAGCCCACAAGTTTAACCTTGCTGAGTCCTAGGGCCCCTAACGCAGATTTGGTATTTCATGAACAAAAATCTGCATCCACATGAATTCGGCTTATACGGTGAGACTTTTATATCCGAGAGTGAGACCGTGGTCTGCAACTATCTTGACAACCTTCTTCAGTTCACGTGCGGATTCTCCGTCAAAACATGTCATTTTCAGATGTGTTACCCCAAAAAAACTGTGCTTTCATTTGCTTCACTATATCATTATATGACTAGGAGAATAGCAGCTACCGCAAATGTGAGTCTTGAGAACTGAACCAGAAAGTTGCACATTCAGCCCCGCGCGCGCGGGCGGAACTAGATTCAGAGACCAAAGGCAGCCGAGCCAGCCTCCAAGCCTTCCCTCGCGGGCCCGCCCCCCCGCTCGAGGCACGGAGCTCTCCGACGAAAACACTGGACCCAGTAGCTAGACTGTCCAACACTTTCGCGGTGCAGAGTTTGCATTTAAAATTGCAGCCATAAGATCAATAATAATATGAACAGATGTAACTAAAACAGCATACAAAACTACCGATGCAAAAAAACACACACAAAATTACATGAGTGGAAACACGGGGCCCCGCAGTGTCCCTTTCTGCCTTTCCGTAGACTTGAAACTATACACGAAAATACACGCCACCAGGGCGTCCTGTTCTGTTTGGTTAAGGGTTTAACTCTGCCCGGTAGTCTGCTGCATTTTGACCGCGTGCGGATGAAAGTCCAAATTGGGTGGATGCCCCACCCACACGTCGTGGTCGGGATAGAGTTCGGTGGTAGCTGCAGCGTAGAATCTGCCAAAATCCAACATCATCTGAAGCGCCATCCTGCATGCGGTGTCGCCGCACCGCTCCGGGCGGCTGCTGGCTGGATGCAGCATTGGTTCGATGTGTGCTGCCTAAGTGGCTTCGTTGCTCGAGTGTTACCGCTCGGTTGCGACGCCAGCGTCGCAGATATGGCTTGCATGAAGTCTTGGTTGACGGGCAACCGTTCGTAGCACGAACACCATTTGACACACAGCGTGCAGGTGAGGGCAGGCGGTTCGTTCTTGGATCACACGAACGGCGGAAACAGTGTGTTTGTAAAGAAGACTGATGTTCATCATCGAATGCAAAAGGTCTTTTCCAGCCAGCAAGAACTCGGAGCGCATCAAAAACATTGTTGTGAATCCAATCCTGCCACATTGGACATCACGAGGGAGCAGGATTTAATTTATTATATACAGCATCCGACAGGCATTCCTCCAAATTTGTCGTTTACAATAACTATCAAGGGTACATGCTACGATACGGCGTGCATTGCGCAATCTTGCACGGGTGTAGTGTCCTCTCGGTTAGTCAACATTTGTACGGAGACAAGGAATGTTTCAGGCCCAGTTTTAGCCGAATGAGGTCGGAGCCAAGCAGCACGGGGGGGGGGGGTTGTGGTTGAAATTCTGTTGAGTTGGTGATGCTCCCTTTGGCAAGTGGCGTATCCACCAATTGAGTCAGGCTCCCATCGTTCAGTGTACGCAGAGTGTACGCCTTTTCGTTGCGTTTCGCCTTGTTCCTGTTTTTTCTATGATTCCTGTGTTTCATCAGTAAGACTCAGTGAGACCGTTTTCCAGGATACTTTGCAAAATTGGGAATTTGTTTTTTGAGAACCGTTGAGAACCCACATGAATTGCATAGTTTTGTTGTTAAGCGTGCAAACCGTGGATAAGAACGATACATCCGCGGCAGGTTTCCTATAGCCAGGAAAGCAACCTTGAGTCCGGTAGGGAACGTTGAGAATTCCAGATACAGTATCGGCTTGTCCACGCAAACAGTTGATTGGTTTCGGGCAACTTTGAGGAGCAAGGGTTTGATCTGTATATCGGCAACAGGAAGGTAGCTACGACTGCGGCTTAAGCCGAGATGAGGCAAAGGTGCGAAGCCGACATGGCATCGAGGCAAGTTTTCGTGTGGCCACGACTGCGCGCTTTACTTTGCCCGTGCCGTTTGTGCAACCACCACTTACACGTCCTACTCGTGCCTTATGCAATCGGTCATTCGGAAGTGGTTTTCGCATGGACGCCAATGAATCAGTGCAGAAACCCTTTTGAAAGAGTCTTTGACAGTCCATGGTTTCCAGTTGCCGTGGCCAGGGCTGTGGCCAGAACGGAGGAACGCTTGGAGACACGTAGATTGATTTGTGCCGCTGTAGCAATTTGGTTTCAAAGCACCGTTTGCTGCAGGGCACTGGATGTGCGCTGCCCGGAGCCGTCCTTTCTTTTTATCCTTGGGGACCACCAACGGTGAGAGAGTCCCCGTGGAGATTAATGGAGCGCCCGTAGAGTTCGATTCGCCTGGTTTCAAAGGCAGGTTGGGCTTTGAATTGTGTGATGCATGGTATGCCCACAGATCACAGTCCGGACTTGTGACAGCCATACAATCTTCTCATGCACCTAGTCCTAGCCGTGCCCGGCAGGTCTTTTCCATGTCATCCACGACACAGGGAATGAGCCTGGAAACGTGAAGCCAGAGCACACCAACGGCCCAAGGAAAGGCTTGATTGTGCAGTTCCAAGGCAAGTTCAAGCACAATGCCACGATGGGCCAGGAGAACTCTACGAACATTTGGGCAGGTGGTACACTGGATGGAGAGCTCAATCTAGGTTGGATCATGTCGAATGTGGTGTCAGTTGGGGCGAAATTTGCGAAAAAGAAAACTGGAGGCCGCTTCGTTATTGATCTGGGCAGCAAAACGTCACCGTGTCAAATGGGATTCCACATACGAGCTCTCATGTGTTTCGTGAGAACACCCGACGGGGAGGAACCGCCTCCACTGGGCAGCGAGGAAGTTGAAAACGTTGCATGGGCCGGTCCCGGCTTGCTGGAAGTGGATACAACGAGTACTTACACCTTTATTTGGAGGGTGGCCTACCTAGATCTTTGTACCTGGGAATTGCTGAAGGTGCCAGCAATCAGTCCGCTCCCCTTGGAAAGTGTTTTGGGTGAGATCAAGTCAGGATGTGCCTTCATCTACGATCTCGGTCGATGCGGCGGAGAACATGGTAGCTGGAGAGACAGCTTGATTCTGCAGATTTTCTTTGCCAGAGGGTCACAAGGAGACGAATGGCAAGTTGAACGCCGGCCGTCTATGGATGCTCCTGCAGGAATGGACGACGAGTCTCCCAAGACCGTTTTGGAGGTTGCATCTGATGCTTCAGAAGAAGTGTCTGCTGCGGGTTCTGATGTTCAGCTAGTCACAGCAGACGATCAAAGCGATTCAGAGACGACGCAAGACTCTCTTGATGATGACGAGGCCATGTATGATCAGGATGAGGAGGAGATCCGTGAGTTAAGCAAAAGCCATTCTCAGGCGCTTCTTCAAATCGAAAGTTGGCGGCCTAGAAATGTTGACGAAATCTTGCCGGATAAACTTCAAGTGCAAGTTCCCTTCTACATCGAAGCAATTGATCGGTTCCGACGCCGCAAGGCCGATGCGGCTTGTGTTTGCTTCCATGATCATGCTTGCGGTAGAACATGATTGAACCGCCAGCTTTCCCCCAAGGCGCAGATGCATACATCTGGTAGTAGGGCTTTCTGTGGGTTGAGCCCGCAGGAACGCCGACTTCTACTGTTGCACAGATTTGCCAACACTGCATGTTCTGACCATCAACTCCGATTGATTATGCTGTTGAACCGGACATTGGAGCGGTTTTTAAACAATAAACTCTTGCTTGCCAAGCGTTCGTAGAAGCAGGTCCGCTACTGGTACATTTTTTCACTCACCGATCCTGGCGGGACATTTTGGACAGCGAAAGATTCTCAAGAGCTGGCTTCGCTGTGCCGCCCGAAGCGGCGGCTCCGAACCTTCCGCCGCGGTCCTGGAGCGAGAAGGCCTGCATGACTGAACAGTTTTAGTTGGTCAGTTTGCAGTGATATGCCGCCTGCAGAACTTGTCCACTTGTGCAGGTACACCTGCTGTGCCGTGAAGACGCTGGAGCAATTCCGAACCGTCGTGTCCTCCCACCTGGACTTGGAGAGTGAGTCCAAGCTGAGGAGTGACGCCCTTGCTGCTTCTTTTTTCTGTGCGTCTGCTTGTGTTCTTGGTTTTTTTGCAAGTTGCATGAGCAGGAGTGTCGTGGTTCGAGCAGCAGTCACAGGGTCGATGACTCCCGACCAGACGGATGCATCCGTGGAGGGCAGTCCACGGCCTGATTCAGGTCATTTGAGCAGCCCTGCTCGACTTGCTCGCAAGGTGCTTGGTCATAATTTCAACTAGGTCTTCGGGAGAGATTCATTTAAATCCTTCAGGGCCTCAGGACTGACATCGTACTGCTGGTACCGCACACAAAACACAGGTCAGACGCAGAACGCTGGGACAACGTCGGCGGGTGCAACTGATGCCACCACGCTTTTTCGTCGCAGCAGACAGCATCATTTGTGGCCTGGCTTTCGCTCATGCCCGTCAAGGACGAGCAAGCGTCATCCGGGAGGACCGAGGAGTCTCATTTAACTTCGTATGAGGCGGTTAGGAAAACATGGCCAGCTGTCGACTCCACTGTCCTAAAATCCTGTGAGGCCTTGGTCGGATCAGTGCATTTCGAGGGTCGTATTTGTGAAGAACTTCTTCGGCTATCCTCAGACGGTTTCCTGCGCTGCTTCACGCCTTATGATTGCGAAAAACCGCGAATAAGCGTGCATGCCGGCGAGATCCTTCAGATCGAAGCCTTGCCCGGACCCACTCTGGGCAGATTTATGCTTTGGCAGGCCGGGCTATGATTTCAAGTTCATAAGGCCGAACTGAGAGGACTTTGTGAGAGGAAGGGGGGAGTGGCAGCTTGAAAGGCTCATAGGCGAAACAGTGCCAGCCAGCAATGCTCCCAGGTCCACACGTTCCTTCGCGTGTTTGTCTTCTGCTGCGCGGACTCGGCTGAAAGGGAACAGTGGATTTCAAACCTGAGCCGCATGGTGGCACAGGTTGGTGGAGATGCCCACCACGCTGACGGTGCGTACCAGAAGGACTCGAAACTGTCTCCTGAAATCGGCTCTCCCCGAGAACCGCCGTCGCAAGAACCGCCGTCACCCAAGACGCCTGCGACATGGAAAAGTGGACGTTCAAATCCAGTGGATGTATTTGGCTTTTCCATCGCAAAGAAAGCCGCTGGCAGAGTCGCCGGTGGAGCAAGAAACGGCCTGCGTGCGATTACAGGCGGACAGAGAGTTCCGAGCAAGGAGGCCATGTTGCTCATGGATTCCACCAGAAGCCGACGCTGGGGACACAGACGGCGCTTGGTGCTGAACGATCGTATCCTCGCAAGTTTACCAGAGAAACGCTTAGCACCTGATTTCGCTGCGTGCCTGTTGGAGAAGGCGCTCAGTTTGGGAGCAGCGCCAGCAGCGGCTGACGTCACGGCTTTTCTGGATGCAACCTGTTTGTTCAAGGCACGGTCGGAAACGAACCTACTAACAGACGGGCACAGAGATCATCTAGTTCAGCCTCAAGCTTGGCATACTGGCGGGGTGGACCTAAACCTGAAGCCCCGCCCCGTCCCCTGCAGGCAGTCAGCTTTCAAAATTGGACGGAGGCCGAAATGTTGACATTTTGGGTCAACACGTACCACTGCATCCTCTTGCACGGCCTCCTCATATTCGGGGCTCCGCAGTCAAAGTCGGAGTTGAACAACTTCCGAAACAGAGTGAGTTACTTGATCGGGTCGAGGCCAATGAGCCTCCGTGAGATCGACAGTGCTATGCTCCGTGTGCCCAAGACTGATCCACAAGCGGCTCGCCAGGCTCGGGTACGGGCCAGGCAGCTCCTGGGATTCTGCGGTCTCTGCCGCAAGGGGGCGACCCCGCCGGATCCAAGCTCTCCTGCTAGTCAGCATGGCCAGCAGCGGTTGCCTGATGCCCCAATGTGTTTGCCCAAGATGCCGCTTCCCAAAGGGCCTTGGACCTACGACAAAACGCAAGCTTGCCTTTACATCGGAAGCCCGCCAGAGCTTTGGCTTCCCCCGAAGCAGGACCTTCGGGTGGTTCTGACCCTCAACAGAGGTACCTTAAGCTCTTTGTCTGCCGTTCCGATCTTCGATGCTGCAAGCATGGACTCTCAGCTGAACGAAATGGCTCATCAATTCGTCGGCACTTTCGTGGAGGTACAGCTTCGCGACGGGATCCCACAGAAAGTGACGTTACCAGTCTGGTGCCGGGTCCTTCTACAAGAGTTTAGAGATGACGAGGCGCAGTTGCTCTCTTTCGTCTGGAAATTCATGTCGAAGGAGGTGCCCCAACTGCCGGACAAGAAGGTTCAGCTCAAGTTCAAGAAATTTCCACAAGAATCTCGCCAGCGCGTGCAGTTCTTCAAGGCTATTCTTGGCGCTCAAGAGGCGAAACCAACTTCAGCCTTTTACGCTCTCGACGGCGCTGCAAAGGCCAGGCCGTGCTCTGCTAGCATCGCTGTAAGGACACAAGCAGACGCGGGACGTCTTTTTGAGCTTGTCAGGCAGCGCACCTCACGCTACTGACGAGAGCCCTGCCCCCAGACATCAGGCACATCCTCAGCTGTTGTAAAACGGATGGCTATTCACTGATTGGTCGCTAAGGGGCAGAATTCACAAGCACTGCCATTGACAGTCACGGAACCTGAGCCCGAGCACGATGATGAATTCAAGGCAGCGGGGTGGGTGTGCTTGAGTTATCAGCAAAATGCCCGTGGCAAATGTAAGGCTTACTCTCGCTCTCTCTCTCTCTCTCTCTCTCTCTCTCTCTCTCTATTGCTATTGCCTATGGCCGCGACTACATACTGTTGCGAGCCTCCCATCTCCAGGGTCCGAGGTGCCGAACCGACGAGTCCACCAGGCAGACGGTTCGCCAGAATCGTTGGCCGCGTCTTTGCAACTCCGCGCGCTGATGTCGTCCGAAATTCCAGGACTCGAAGAACAAACCTCAAGGCTGAAGGCATGTGCCAGGCATATGAGCCTCGGGCACAAGGAGAAATTGGCAGGGGCCGATGGGAGACCCAAGTACAGGATTGGGCTTGGGTGAAACATCCTCCACGTACTCCTGTTGATCTTGTTTTTGTAACAGTGAGCACTGAGCCTCTTACGCTAGAACGCCCACGGCTTGCTCTCCGATGTCCAACGACAGGACCAGGAAGCGGCACACCCTGAAACCCTGAATAGTCATTTTGCAACTTGTGGCCGGCTTTTCGAAGAAAGCAGCACTGGCCAGAGGCTGCAAACCACCAGGTCATGCCAGATCACAGCAAATATCTCCGACTTGTCGTTCGTACTCTGATGTCTAGGTGCCGGATTTTCAATTTCTGCTCGCCAGGATCTGAGCCTCATCTCTCTATGAGACGTGGCAGGACGTGTCACTGGATCGTAGGTCCGTCGCCAACTACAGTAGCAGGTGCTGCCCTGAATAGAGGGGTAGCAAAGTTACACTCGGTGGTGTCAGTGCGTGCAAGAGGCTGCCTCTCTACTTGTAAGTGCGGTACAGCTCTGCCAAATCCCTTGCAATCCTCTGACGTGGACACCGTTTGGAGGTGTTCCGGTGTTGTTCATGCAGTGGCATGAAGGGCTCAGATGCGTCAAAGATGTCAGGGCTTGATTGCTGTTAGCCGGTCAGCCGCACGGAACATCCGTGCCGGCAAGTGGCAGTCGGCCTCATGGCTCCTTGGGGACATCCTGAAACAGCAAGGTCTCGAGCGCGATGCCGCAGCCTGCAGTTTGGGAGTCAAAGCTTGCGCGCGTGGCGGTCACTGGGCCCAGGTCTCAGCCGTATGCTTACTGCTCAGCCCGGAAAGACTTGCGCTCGCCGAGGCCATGGCTGTGAAAGTATTGCATCACACACGCTGCCTCCTTCCAGAAGCTTTCGATGACATCTTCTACAGTTCCGTTGTTGATTCTTGTGGAAAGGGTTTTGTTTGGGATCATGCGCTGGGCGTTTTGGGCAACGCCAAGCACTACAGCCTACAAAGCAATGCCGGCGGCTGAGATTTGACAGTGCCGCAAGTCCGTTGTTGTCCTGCCGGGCCTGGCGGCATTTTGCGTGGCGGAGTGGATGTGGAAGTTTCTACACAGCAGACGTTCGGCTTCTTGGTGCTTCGCGAGTGCATGATGTCCAACCAACGATGGCACGGCATGGACTTAGGACCATAAACAATTCAGTCAAACTTCAAATCAAAGTGGTTCGCTGTCGCAATTTGTGCTTCTAGGGATCATGCGCAGAAGACTCTGCACCTGTCTCCAGAGACATTTCTTCGGATCGTGTCCGCTGCATAGTCACAAGTCTGAACTGTCATTTTTCCGACTCCTTGACATCACGCAGGTCCTGAACAGAAAGTGCTCAGGTCATTGCCTCCAACTCGGCCATTGCCACCTGCAGCCGGATGACACTCTGGCAGCGCAGCATGTCGGTGTGGCAGGAGGACAGTTCATGAGACCGGTCATGTGAACTGGAAGAAGTGGTTTGAGTCCGGGGTCCGTGGGTCCGTGCAGATCCGTGGCAGTGGACTGCAGCTCCTGGACACCAGTTTCGTTGCTGTCCTCAGTGCTTCTGCGGCACCTCTGTGGCAGAAGGACCCCGGGCTGATAACACCAGCGCAGGGATGTCATGCCGGAGCATTCGAAACCAGTGTCCGCAGTTGACGACTTAGGTTAAGCGCACCAACGATCAGATTCATGTATATAGCGTCTGCTTCAAGCAGGCTTTGCAGTGGCTTGAGTTGGTTGGACAAGAAGGAGTACGCACCAAGCTCAGTGAACGCGATCGTGACAACTGAAACGAGCGGAGCGAGTGGTCAGTATTATATCCAAGGTTGGCAGACTACCATCACAAATTGCGCCATCGCTTCCTGCTCTGTCGCCTCTGCCTGGAAACTCTGCATGAGTTTGCTTCTTCGCCATGTTGACATCTTTGGTTGGACAGCTGCTATTTCGAGCAACAGCTGCTCTGGTGCTTGGGAGAAGGCTGTAGACATGCTGTTTGCGATCGGCTGTTCCTGTTTGCAGCCGACGTATGTTACCTTCAATGCGCTAACCGGTGCGAGTGCCGAAGGGGACAGCCTGGGTGCTCTTCCGTGGTTCCTGTCGTTGACTGTTTTGAGAGCGTGTCGGGCAGACGTACCCTGCATGCATTCGAGAACCACAGCTAGCCCAGCTCGACATCCGGAGACTTTTATAATTCTAGTGAGAGGATAGCGATGCAGATGTTTCAAAAGCGTTAATGGGGCTTTCTGCCCGCCAGAAAACATCTTGGCCGGTGACGTTCACAAACCTAAATTCCTTTGCAAGCTTGCATTAAGGAACTGGTGTGCGCATGTGTCCAGGGCAATTCTTAGAGTCTTGGTCCCAAGGCGAAGATATGCAGCTCCCTGATCTCCAGTGTCACCACCGGAACAAGTTGGCGCCAAGCTTCTTCGATTTTTGATGAAGTACAAAGCAGTCGTGTCGAGGATGACGTGGTGCTGCAAAGCACGGCCGTGGCTTCCCTGGCAGCCGGCCTTCAATGGCAAACTGGGCTGAGAGATGCAACGGTGCTTGTCAAGAGGCAGGTGTCTGGCTTGTCTGCAGCCATCGCGAGCACCGTGCTTGGATGCTGCAGTCCGAATTGGCAGGAGCCATGGCCTTGTTTTGTCCGCAAGTGTAGAAATAGAATTTAATGCACACGCGATCCAGAAATTTACTCTAGAAGGGCTTGCTGGCAGGCTGCACTGGAATTCCATTCCTTGTGCTTTGCGGCTGGTTTGATGAATCAGCAGTGCACCTCATCGACTTTGCGAACGCTTCAACTTGCAACGATCTGGCGCTCAGCTATTGCACTTCTCGAAAGAAAGCCTGGAGGAGATGCAGCACTGGTTTCAAACTTGCTGCAAACAACCGCAGCTGAATATCTAGCTCGTTGCTTCGCAGCTTCAGATCACTCGGCGACCTTGATTTACCAACTCTGCGAGATGCGCAGACATGTGATGGATCGGCTAAAACACTTGCCAGTGCCAACGAGCATTTGAGGGCGTGGTTGGCGACTTGGGGGGGGGGGGGGGGNNGGGGGGGGGGGGGCGGGACGGACAAATAATGCGCAGTTCAGAATACTAAATGCTTTTTATCCGGTTAGCTAAACAACGGAGCAGAGGTGGTTTGTCAGAGTTTAGGCTAGGTAGTGCCATATTTCGGCTCAGCAGGATAAAAGACCCATAAGATTTGATATAGATTGCGGCGGCGAAGCTGTGTCGGCAGTGAGGAAGGCGGGGTTTTGATGGCATCTACAGCTTTAACTTTTTGTTTTGATGTGTCATGTACGAGGGCATGTTACCGTCATGCATGTTGTGCGTGGAGGCTGGCGTTCGAGCATGGAGAATACACCGGAACAGTGGCACTCCGGTCGAAGATGTCAGTGTCGTTCTTTAGGTAAAGTCATTTTTTGTGCGCATGTTTCGCATACATGATTCCTGTCGGAACTTGAAGGTATAAGAACTTACCCATTCTGACGCGTGTTTTGGTGGGAGCCTTGACGCAGACAGCAGTCGCACTTGTGCAGTGTGTGTTGAGCAAGTTTGGGCCAGCTTACCGTCATCTTTGGCGTCACCGTCCTCGTGCAGCTGGAGTTCTTGAACCCGGGACTGTTGTTCCTCAACTGGCCCATGATCATAAACAAGCTGCAGGCCCATTGTGAGAGCAAGTGATCTGCATCTGACGATCACAAATTTCCAGTTCCTCAGGTTTGGCGGCTGTTGACACCAGCCCTTTTTTTCGGCACTTTCAGTTTCCAGTTCTTGTTGCAGATGTGCGCCTACGCCGGCTTCTGCTGCTTCCTTCAAGTCCCTCACCAGCTCGCTGTTCGAAGGTACTTCTTCACGTCTTTTTCATCCAAGTTGGAGCAGAACGAGGCCTGCAGAGAGTCGCGATTCCACACATCCGCACAACAGACGTAACGTCTTCTAGACTTTTGATTACCTCGTGGGCTGTCAGGTTTTTTCTCAGCCCGGGGACTACCTCTTCTTTCTGCTTGCACAGATCCTGGCCCCACCGGCATGGTTGTGAGTGGCAAGTAGCAACTGCTGAGATCATGTAAGATTTATGGCCAAACAGCGGTTGCTGTGACATTCCAGCTCCTCGACGTCATATCCTTGGCGCTGATGTGGCCGAGCGGTTTCCCAACTTTGGGTCCTCCTTTGGTTTTTGCAATCTTGTACTACTGGAGCCGCAGGGCACCCAGCGACATTGAAACTAAGATTCTCGCTTGAACTCTTTGCTTCCGTTGATCATGAGAGGTCGCGAACCCTACGCCAGACTTAGCTTCTTCAGCTTCACCATCCAGGACCTGTAACCTGGAAGCATGAGCTGCAAGATCGGCAAACGTGCGTCGGTACAGGGCTACCAATTCCCGTTCGCGCTGATCTTCTTCCAGCTGCTGATAGGCTGGCCACGGTTCATGTCAAAAACAAAGCCGAGGATGCCATAAGTGCAGGTCCGATCGGAGGACGCAAGTTGTCGAAGCATCCAGTTTAAGTTTAAGTCAACCGAACAAGCAAGTGGCGATTCTAACCTTTAGCAGTGGCTTTTGATGTGAAGCGCTTTGCCATGCACTCGTTTCTCGCATGACAAGGGCTTTTGCACAAGTTGAGTCGGGCCAGGTGGAAACATTTGGATGGACCTGTTGGGGCTGGCTTCTGGCCACATTTACTACTTCCTAGCAGAGGCCAGACAGTGGATTTGCGATTTCTGATGCGCTTGAGCCCCGCCCGTGCCGCTGCAACCACGGTGTGAAAACAGTCGTGCTTGCCCGATCTCTTTGACTTGAAGAGCTGGGACTGCCCAGAACAACAACATGCTGATTCTCGGATCTGGAGGTCGTGCCACAAGAGTACGGATATGTCCTGGTCAAGACTCCAGCGTTCTTGTCCAACTTCATGGCAAGATATGCTGCTCCAGGCCATAACATCTTGGCAGCGCAGCTTCATCTTTGCCTGTCTTTCGATGCTGCTGTAAGGAGTCGCCGCCAACCGGCCTGCAGCCACTGCTCGGCCACAGCCCACCAACTTCGGAGGGGGGGGACTTGGCCTTATATCCTGCATAGAGTCGGTCGCAGCATGAAAGTGCGCAACAGCTGTCCGCACCCCAGGTCAGCGACTTGGTGGCAACTGAGTGGAATCGCCAAGTGCGAATGCCAGACGATGTTTGCAAGATGCAAACAGGATTCTGCTCGCAGGCTTTCGCTCACAGGACACGGCGTGCACGGCTGCCAGAAGGCAGCGGCTATTGAGCACGGAACAGTTCCTGGCCGTCGCGCAGGTGTCTGTTAAAGAAGCCCGACCCCTCGATTTTATTTCTTACACCGGGACAGTAGGTAGGTCTAGAGGCTATATACTGCCGTGCTGTGGCAAAGCCAGGATTGCGGCATTGAAAACAGGAGTTCCAACACTGTCGCGTCACCCGCAGCCACTGCAACTACAGATCGCGTGGACACTTGCAGCTCTTCCGTGGATATTCTTTTGGTTCAAGTGCAGTGGGATGGTTCTGTAGGTCAATTTTCCCCTTCGAGGGCCTCTGTTCAGAAGCAACCATGGGGTCTTCCGGTTCCAAAGCGCAGGAGGCTTCTGGATGTCCTCATGTCAGATTGTGACAGTCGTGCTTCCCACTCGTCTCAGACTGCCAAATCGCAGAGGCTCCGCCAGCCAAAAAGCCGACAATGAAAATGTGCTGCGCGTGCCCCGAGACGAAGGACTCCGAAATAGAGAATTCCTGTTGTCACATTGGGGGCTTGGTCTCAAAGCAGCACTCAATCGTGAGGTTGGTGTATGAGGTTCGCATTGGATGTTTTCTGCATGCCATGAATGCCAGGCCGCCCGAGACGAGTGCATTACCATGAACGGCGAAGAAAAGTGCAAGGCTTTCATCGAAGCGCACAAGCAATGCTTGCGCGCAGAGGGCTTCGATGTAAAGTGAAGAACGATGCTGCGCAGCTTGAATGCAAGGGACCTGTTCGGCCTGACTTGGAGTGCGGTGAAGAAGGCATGCGATAGCACCCAAATCGAATCGAGGCTCGAGGTGACGGTGATGAGAAAGGTGTTTCAGGTGCTGCAGAAGCCTTTGATCACTGGTAGCCTAGGCAACCGCCACTTGCCGGTCCTCTAGTTGCAGCGCGGCAGTCGGCGGACGAAAGCAATTAAGTGTCAGAAGCAAGCGATGCTGACACAGCTTTTAAAACAAATTTGTTTCTGGAGCACTGCGCAAATCTTGGCAGAAGTAGTTCTTGCATGCAGAGCTTGGACTGGCTGCAGCATTTGGCTCTACAAATCTTTATTACAGGAAGCATTTGCTGACCTGCTGCATCGCATCTCGGTAGCAGAGCACCGCAGACACCGCAGACAGGCGTGACAGTGGCTTCCCTCCAAGGCGAATGAAGCCGTCACGGCCAGAACCTCCTTTTGCTCCGCCTCCACGCCCGGTGCTTGACCTGCGGAGCTCCGTGGTACGATCTCCAACATCAGCATTGGATCAAGTGCTGCTGAGGGCCTGACAACGATGGGAAGGTCTTGGCAGGAGACATAGATGAGCCACGTGCCGAAACTAGTTCAATGTCACTACGGTAGACAGTTGGCAGATTCAGCCTTATGCGAGGTTCAATTCCTGGGAGGAGGCCATGAAAACGCCTGCCGAACTGAGACTGAAATCAGGCCACACGCCGCCCTATGGGAGGTTGAAATCCAGGTGCTCAGGTATTTTGGGACCCTTTAGGCTTGCACTTGCAGGTGAGCGCTGGCGCGGCTTCAACTTCGGAGCGAAGAGGTCCCAGGGGTCCCAGAAGAGTCTAGCACCCTCGGAGGGATTGCAGCTCGTGTTAGTTGCTGCTTGAAGGTCAATTGCTGGAGAGGTCGTGTTCTGCACGGCGATGATGGGATATCCCGAATCCTTGACGGACCCATCCTTCGAAGGCCAAAACGCAACTCTCGCTTAAAACCTCCCGAGACTGAGCCGTCTGAGCCGTCTGAACTATTGAATAATCCCCTTGAAGGCCAAATCCTTGTGCTGACCTATCCAATCGTGGGAAATTATGGCGTGCCAGCCGACGACAAGGACGAACAGGGGATACCAAGGTCCGCGCTGTAGTGAGGATCACTGCTTGCGCGCTTCGGATTTTCCTTGTCGCAGGTATTTCGAGGGATCGCGGATCTATCCCGTGGCAGTCGTAGTGTCGGAGTACTCTTTCGCGGCATCCCACTATTCCGCCGTAAAGAGCTTGTCTCAGTGGCTTGAACAGCAGGGGCCTCAGTAATGCCCCTGAGAAACACGTGCTCACGGTACGCATAGCAGACTTAGGCACAACGTGCCTGGGATTTCTGGTGTGGACACTCGCGCCATCACAAAACGTCTCCGACAAGAAGGCCACCACAGGCAGCAACGTTTCCGTCTGTGGCCCATGCGCCCAAGGATCAGCTCTTGGTGCTGTGGTCGTCGGGAGTGATGCGGCACCGCAGTGGGAGGCTTTTTCATCTGGAAATAGGTTCATATGCTCGCATGTGATTCCAGTTTTCAAGTGACAAGCCAGATGTCTCAGTCAGCGGTAGGATCCAAACTTGAAGAACTTGGTGGCCCAAGTGTCTGTGCTGGGCCGTCAGTGCGACTTGATGTGCTGTGCCAGTCCTGGAATTGCTGGATGCCCAGGTCCAGCCCCACACTGTATCAGCCCGCCCGTGATGAAGCAGATGAGGGTGCCTCCCCGACACCCGTGGCCCGTGGCCAGCCCCGTGATCTCGTGTGCAGTGCCTTTGGACTGTTAGGTGAGCCTCCGCTGGTGGTGGCTGTTGACTGTGGCATGAAGCACCCTCCCTAAAAGTTTTTTGCTGGATGATGTGCTTGAGTCGTTTCAGTAGTGTCTTGTGTTTGGGAGTGCTGCAGAGGAAGCAAGTATCGAGGCTCAACATCGTGCGGTACTTCATCCACTACCTTCGAGTCCGCCTGAAGGTTGTGCCGTGGGACTATGACTTCTCAAAGGAGGCTGGCTTGCCGACAGACGCATGTTGCGTTACACTGCATAGTCAGTAGAAGGCCGAAGGTGGTCAGATCAGTAGAGTAATTTGATGAGCACGAGCCGATCCTTCTTGGACTGATGCGTTTGGAGGAGTTCGACGGCCTCTTCATCAGCAATGGTCCTGGCGATCCGGAGAAGCGCAGAGCTCAAGAACCGCCAGGGTCACAAAGCAGGAGGTCGTTGCACTCAGGTGTGAAGCAACCGTGAATTGCCTGCGGAAAGTTATGCAAGAACGACCGCACTTGCCCATCTTCGGCATCTGCTTGGGGCATCAGCTGCTTTCCCTTGCAGCGGGCTGCAAAACCTACAAGATGAAGTTTGGCAACCGAGGTGTGCCAGGAGCTTACAGTGGGAGCTCGGTAAGGCACATGAAACCTATGCAGATGGTGTGCTCGCTGTGCACCCCGCCGGCTAGCCGAGGAACCAGCCTTGCGTAGACCTGCGAACGGGGCGCTGCTACATCACCTCTCAGAATCACGGCTTTGCTGTGGACGACTCGAAGCTACCGGATGGATGGCGCACCCTTTTCACCAATGCAAACGATGGCTCAAATGAGGGCATTGGCCATAAGGACAGATCACACAATCCTGTCGTGGAGTTTCTGGTATTGCTTTCCGCAGGAGAAGCCATGGTTTTCAGTGCAGTTCCACCCCGAGGTGGGCAGCTGTCCCCATAATCGTGGGTTGCGGGCTGTTGATGGAGGCCTGCTGTGGTCCTGTGGACACTGCCTTTCTTTTCGATGATTTTTTCAAGATTCTGAGGCGCATCCGGGAAGGGACGGGGTTTGCCTTTGCTTCATGGCTTCGCAGTGTCGAGGAACTCGGGAGGAAGGAGTTTGACAACCATCAGTTACAAGCACCCGCAGGCGATTTCAAAGGCGAGACCGTGCACACGCAGCAGCTCTTGTGCTGACGAATTCGCGAGCCCGAAAAGCTGGTGAGGTCTTGGTGCTGGGTTCCGGCGGTTTGACGATCGGGCAAGCTGGTGAATTCGATTACTCCGGGAGCCAGGCTATCAAGGCCCGACTTCACATTTGGAATGCTCTCTCTCTTTACACACCCTGTGCTCCATGCTTTCCTTGCCAAGGCATTGCGCGAGCAGCATGTGCAGTCGGTGTTGCACCCCCGACATGATTCGCCTCTGCTATGGCAGCGTTTGCGGAGATCCCGCAAGTTAGCAGTCGCGTCGATTGCAGGATCAACCCCAACATTGCGACCGTCCAAACATCCCGGGGTTTGGCTGACCAGATATACTTCGTTCCGGTTACACCGGAGTTCGTAACGAAGGCCGGTTGCTTTCCGCTTGTCCGAATTGTACACCACCCGCTCCCTCTCCCCCTGCTCCTCCCTCCCCTCTTCCCCTCCCCCTCTGTCCCTCTCCCTCCCTCTCCCTCACTTTCAAGCAGGTAATTGACAAGGTGAGACCGGATGGGTTGTTTGCCGCGTTCGGCTGGGACCCTATCAAATTTCGGAGACGGCCTCATTATCGTTGCAGGCAGAGCAACAGTGAGCTTCCCCGGCTTTGCCACAAGGTGGGCAGACGGCGCTGAACTGCGCAGTTGCACTTCACCGAGATGGCACTCTCAAGAAGTATGGCGTCAAGGTGCTCGCATGTTGCTAGGAGTGAGAGTAGACATGACCTGGCGAATCGCGTTGTGCGGCCATCGTGCAGAGGTTCTGGGCACGCAAATCGATTCCATTGTTGCAACAGAGGATCGCGAGATCTTCAAGGCAGGCAGGATGTCGATGTGAAGTTTCTTTGATTTCTTGCTCAGCCGAAGACTTTCTCAGGAAGGCGTCGAGAGTTTGGGCGAGAAGTGCGCGCAGTCTGCATGCGCGAATACCTTCGAGGAGGCACGAAAAGCACGGGCCTCGTGCTTGTTGCAGCGCAACGCATATTGGGATTGGTATAGGGGGTTCTGAGCATCGAGGAGAGGATGACACCCTTGTCCTCGAAATGCACTGCACATGAAGTCCCCAAGCGTGGCAAGTGTCTTTCAAATCACGACGATGGGGACATGTCAACTATTAGTAGCAGCAACGAGCAATAAATTTTGGATGTTTGTGCAAGACACGCGAGCATCGCATCGGTGGCCGGTTCTGCCAACCCGGTTGAGACTGTCGAACAGTCATGCTGCAGCCTCTGTCGAGCCTGGGAACTTTGCATCAGAGCAAGGTCGCCCGTGAGATTGGATTTCCGGTGTGGGGCCTAGACTGTCGCCAGCCGTTGCACCTTTACAACATGGCCGCTTCAGGTGCTTGTTCGAGCTGCGTTTGCTTTGGGTGGTCTAGGAAGTGGCTTTGCATCGAACGAGGCCTGGAAGTGGCGCACGGTTGCACCAGTGTGATGATCAACCAACATGAGCTTCCTGCAGGCAGACCTGGAGGTGCTTCTGACTCGAGCTTTCGCCACCTCGTCGCAGGCAGGATGCCAGGGCTCAGGGCTCCTTCAGCATATGGTACCATACCTTGCCACACAGTTCTTCTACAAAGTACGTACGTACCTACCGTACCTACCTGTTTTCTTATCCGTGTCCCTATACCATGGCACCTACCTTGCCACACTCCTATACTGATACTGCAACAAAACTAGCGGACTGACGCATTAATAATAGATGTGCATACATAACCATGCATGCCTACTCCCTCGATTTTTTTCTTGGTGGTGGGGACGTACGTACATAAGTGCGCACGTACCTACCTAAATAAGCTGCAACAAACTAACGTAAAAATGTATTACGTTTAACGAACGAACGTACAAACGTACTAATGTACTCGCGTACGGACATGCCCCCTTCCTCCCCCGATATTTTGGTTGGCTACCTACCTGCCTGCCTGCCTGCCTACCTGCCTTCCTTCCTGCCTACCTACCTACCTTCCTGCCTACCTACCTACCTACCTACCTACCTACCTACCTACACCTACTTGTCACTGTTTACCTGTACCCTGGCTACCTTCCTTGCCACACAGCTATAATGCAACATACTTACACCAACGTACGAACGTACCTTAGTACCAACGTAAATACATACCCCCGGTGGTGAGGACGTACGTACATAAGTACGTACGTACCTACTTACTCACGTACTTAAAATAAATAATATATATATATATAATATAAGGTATATATAATATAGATAAATAAATAA
>CAJNJA010098486.1:0-19026 GCA_905231915.1 Symbiodinium necroappetens
GGGTGGGTGGGTGTGTGGGTGGGTGGGTGGGTGGGTGGGTGGGTGGGTGGGTGGGTGGGGGGGTGTGTGCGTGTGTGTGTGTGTGTGCGCGCGTGCGCGTTGGGAGCGGGAGGGCGCCGGCAAAACCGGCATGACCGTTTTCTTCTGCACACAGACACAAGTGCAATCTTTCTACACCTTGCCGGTGACAGGAGCAACTGGACCATGTGCAACAAGCCTGAACCTCCAGGAAGGTGTTTCGGACAAAGATTCGGTGATCACCTCCGCTGTGGCGACACTTTGTAGCAGGATTGATACAAGACACCGCATCTGTATTGCTCATCTTTTCTAGGTTGCTGCATGCGAGTTATACTACTTGTGAAACACGTTCCAATTCACAAGCTCTGGCCACGTCTCGGCCGACACGGTGACGTGCCTTCCAGTGTCTGTAATGGATGCAGTGTCTCCATGCCTCCAAACGATTCGGGCTGTGGCAGTGCAATCACAGCATGCATGAAAACAGCTTTCAGACCACCTTCTCAGATCTTCCTGCCGCTGATCCTGCAGTGCCCTCTCGTCAAACGTGCAGAGGGGGCAGGTCAACCTGTGAGGAATCTGCATGAACAGCCACTCTCGCCGGTAAGTGAAAGGATGCTTCAAAACAGTCTGCTTTCTCATGCAGTAGAGCAAAGCAAGGCAACATGCATTGACTGGCGCTGCCATCTGGATTCCCTGTAGAAGCACATTCTGCCGAGCCTGATGCTGCAAAGCAGACGCACCAGATACCAGCACGTTGATCTGCCACACTGCGAACTGTGTCCGGGTTACAGTTTAGGCTGCAAGTATTAAAAACCTGTCTGTCTAGATTCAGACTGCCAAGTGTAGATCATGTCCCGGCGATGGCTTGCGCTTGTAAAGGCAGCAGAAATCGAAGCGTGCACAGTGCTCACCGACGGTTGCGAGGTTCTCAGCAGTCATGTGGCAGCTGCAAATGGCTCATGATGTGACGTTTCAATTCAATTGTCAGCAAGTCCGCATGAGGAGAGTGTGAAGATGTCCTCACGACTGGTGCCGTGGTGTGGCCTGACTGCGGGAGTTCTTACCGGCGGCTAGCCGCGCTAAGAGCTTGCTGGACTAGAGCTGGTGTATGCGCTGGCAAGCCCCTGCGCAGTCAGCTCTCAGGCATCTAAAGGCCATCAGCCAGAGCCCGTGAGAAACGTAGCTGCTAGCTGCCCAAAGAAGTAAGTTACCAGAGTATTTTTCATGCCACATACGACGGAAGAAGCGCTGGCTAATGCCACGTCGAAAATGACACAACGGTAGCTGTCGCGCCAATCGGACGATCCACTTGGTTTGAACACTGTTCTCCCACAAGACATGGCCCACAGCAGTTGTGACGTCGGCCGTGCTAGGCAAGGGGCCTTAACTGGCCACCACTACCAGAAAGCTGGTTGCCCGCCAGCAGGCTGTGCAGCTTCTGCTTTGGTAGCATTGCTGCTGTTGCGGCCTGTGTGACTTTCGATTTATCTCTCATGCTCCAATGGAGCACTTCCGTAACACTGGCAAGGCGGAAGTGGCTGGGCTTGACATCGGTGAGATGGCCAAGTAGCTTAAAAGGTATGTCAAAAAATCGGAGAGGCCATCGGTTTGCATCCCCGTCTTGAAAGTCGTTTCCTGGGATGCACGTCTTGCACATGCCCAGTACCCTGTTCCAGGCAACGCTTCCGGATAGCACACATGCTGTGGACTGCTGGCCGCAGCCGCAGCACATGACACGAGCTAAAATCAAGAAACAGATACCGATCTGCCACAAATACCAACACAGCCTTTCACTAAGCACTGCATTTCACAAGCTTGTTCGCAGATTGGCAATCTGACTCAAGCAGTCTGGTGGCTAAGGTTGCTTCAAAAGAAATCGACCGTTGGTTGTCAAGTTCGCTAGTACGCTCAATGCGTGATGTACACAAATGCCCTGACACAAAGCAGCCGGCACCAGCTAGACTGTGAGTCACTTTCGGCTCTTGAGTTTCTGCTGTTCTCTGTACACAGCAAGACATCGTTGGGCCTTGGACATTCTGAAGAAGACTCCTACTCAAGGTACTAAGGCATCTCGCCTTCACACCTTCGTGTTCAAATCCTACTGTGGTCCGGCGGAAAGTCTGCAGACATGTAAAGGGCCCTGCTCTTGAAGTACATCCAGCTACCTTGCCTGTTTGCTTGTTGATATTTACCTCTCGTCCTTGGTGGTAAAATGTCCTGGAACGGATTGCAAACTGCTTCAAGTCAAGGATCTACAGACCTGGAAACGAGCTAACTCTACATCCCCAGCAGGACACTCCTGGTCCTTTCGATTGGAGGGCAAGCTAGTGCTACGGCTGGGAAGGCAGGCTACTACGCTTGCGTAATCAATGAGCAGCACGGCACACCACAGCACGTCAACCTTTGCATAGAGGGAGGCACCAATCAATGAGTCGGTAAGGAGCAGACGAAACAAATAAGAGGATCAACACGTCAGCTGGGTAGCTCTGTGCTGCTTCGTAGTGCCTGCACGCTGGCAAACTTGAAGGCCAAGCATGGAGAGATCTCGCGGGCAGGGCACATTCAAGCGGTGACGGTGTGATATCTGGGCATGTGCTCGGCTTTGCCTCAGAATGCACCCTGCCGGTTCAAACAGAAACTGTCATGTCGGAGACCGGAAACCGCATGCCGCACCCGACAGCATCAATTTCTTTTCTTCTCGGCTATAGAGAAAGCACATGCTTGAATGGACTACGACTAAGCCATGCTTTGGGTCATTCGGCAGGCGTCTCCTGCATGTCAAAGGCTACGCTCAGGACAGGGACCTGAGAACTTGCAGCAATTTTAAGACCACGGCTTTTCCAAAGTCCTTCTTACAGCCGGGGAAAGCACAGTACGCTCTCTGCGGCGCGGCGCGACAGGTGCGCGGCAACCTGAGCGCTCCAGGGCATCATTCCAGGAACAGTTCGGAATTTCAACAGTCGACCCTTGAGCACTGGACGTGCAGAAGCTGACGTTTCAGGAAAAAGCCTCGGCAAAAGGAAATGCCAGATTTGGGACATCAAACGGCGACAATGTGCGACTATCAACAGTATCGCCAAGGCAACCACGGGCTTGGGGCAACGACTCAATCCTCATAGCCTCGACTGAGCCGTATCATGCAAGCACACACCTATGGGTGCCCTTGACACTCGAGCACAGCATCCCCACATGTGATTCGGCGGGGGGCTGTCGGGAGCAGCTGCCTGGAGGCGAGCCGCGAGCTCGGCACCTGTTGGAGCGAGTCTTTATGATGCCGGCGGCCACTGGATTGTTTTTGTAGGCCCGATGGGAGGTCACAAGCTGTTTGCTGGAGGGTGGGGTTCCACACACTTTGGAAGGCTGATCAACATGCCGACATGATTGGTGCGGTAGAAATGGCATGAAGTGACTTGGAAAACTAAGTTGAAGGCGAAGCTGATGCTGATGAAGGTGATGACGATGGTGTTGACGACGATGATTTTTATGAATATACTGATGAGAACAACGACGAGATGACCATTTGGTACCACGTGATTCCTCCAGAAACGCGGAACTCGGAATGGCACATGATACAAGATGCACGCAAGGTGAAGTTGTCTGTATGTTGGGTCGAGGTCCGGCTCCGCTCCCCGGATGCTAAGGAAATGGCGCAGCACGAAACGAAGATGACGCTACTCAGCTGCCCGACAAAGCCCACAAGCAAGTCTGCACGGGTGAGAGGGGGTCTTCGTTGAGTGCCCCACCCCTGCATTCCTGTCTGAGCATGGCACGCACACACACACACAGATAGATACATAGATATATATATATATGTATACATATATATATATGCAGAGACAGACAGACAGACAGACAGACAGACAGACAGACAGACAGACAAGGGTTTGCATTAATGCGGAGCTCTGATCAGTGTGAGGTCCGGGGTCCGCCAACAATACAAAGTTTGGCAACTTTCTCGTGGACCCTAAATATCTTCTGGGCTTCCCCAACAATGCAAAGATTTTCGGGCCCAATTTGTTTTTGGAAGTTGGGTTCCGAAGTTAAGGAATGTATCTCCATTCATGCAGTTCTCGTCTGGCCCTTTGCCTGTGGAAGAAGCCCTGGGAGCTGGATCGGCCTGTCCCGAAGCCTGGGGTTCCTTTCTAAACGGCGTGTGCGGCGAGGTCGACCCTCGTTTCTCCAAAAATCTACCCGGGCAGGCTTCCGGAAACCCAATCATGGAAACGAATTGGGGCTCCCCAATATTGCCAAACTTCCGGGCCTGGCCTGGCGATCGGTTCCATACCGGCTTGATGGCTTTAGGGGCCCAGGACTGCTGGCTTGCTAGCACTATCCCTAATCCTAACCAGTAACTACTCAGTCACTACCGAACCGCAGCCCGCCACCAAGAAAGACGTCCTTGAGTTATGTTGTTGTTGGGGGGGGGGCAATGTTTCACATGCAGGCATCAGACTCGTAGAGCCCCTGCAATATCGGGACAATTGCTTTGACACGAGCTGTTGCCCCCCGTCCCTCTCTGAAAACAAGAACTCAAGTAACCCAACCCGGGCCTGTTACATGATTCTGGCCGAGAAATACGCGAAGTGCATCAGCGGGTGCTGCGACGGGACCTCAGCTCGGTCCGGAGAAGCTTCCAGAGCCCCGGCCTGAGTCAAATCCCCGCTGAGATGCTCCATGGCCCTGCCGTCGCTGTCGGCGACATTCCTGCGCAATTCAGCGACACTCCCCTTGCTGCCCCACAGGCCTACGGCAGCCATGAGCTTATCTGGCTCGTCTCCACATCTGTCGCTTCAGCCGGGTACGTTCTTGCTTGGAAATGAAGCTTCACCGAACCCCTCCCAAGGGCCAGATCCCCTGAGCTTGCAAGTACATGCGGAGTCGAAAAGACATGATCTAGATTTGAAGATGGAACAGAAGCCACGATCCTCGAATCTCTTGCTGGTGCCAGGTGTGCTCCAAGTTCAAGCAACGTAGCGCGCGAGGGAGTGGGGAAGGGGTTCAGTGTAAAGTTGCTGTTCAACGAAGTAACTAACTCATTCACATACTCGCTCACTCACGTCACTCACTGACTCACTCAGATACTCACTGGCTGGTTTTCGTGACTCGTCTCGATTACTTTCCTGCTCGACTCGATAGATGCAGTGATTCAGGAGTCAGGGGGCCCAACTTCGGAACAGGACAAGTCGCCAGGCCGGATGAGTAGAGATGCAAGCAAACCGCTGCAACTTCATGGCCCAGGTTTGAGCTTTGGAACATTCGCTTCCTCAAGAGAGCGTTGCTAATTATCGCTCTTTGCGCCGGTTCTCCTACTTGTTACATACCTCTCACACCACTTGGGTCATTCACTCTCGGCTCGCCCTGTGGCACGATGTAGATTTCGTATTCAGGTCCAGGCCCAGGCCTGGGCAGGTCATAGATCCGCCAGTGTTGAACCTGGATCGTCTTCTTGGTATTTCTTGGTCCAATGACGTAACGAATCCACTTTGCCACCGAGCGGCTGTGGCAGGCAAGGATTTTGAGCGCGGGCCTCCTTGGCCTGTTTGTTGGCATCTGGCCTGCTCAGAAGGAGCACAGAGGATGCAACCAAGCCGAAAAAGCCGTCAGTAAGGCAGACACCACGACATGTGGCAAGCCATGGGTGTGTTTGCTGGAGCCATGGGCGTGTTCACTGGTGTTCTGCACGACCTCACTGCAATCAGCCCGAGCATCAGATAATGCTTGAGTTGGACTTCCAACAAAGACAGTAGGCAACACAAGGCAAGCCCGCGGCGCGTCGTAGCATGCCTCGGCACAACTCTTTTCCAAGCTGTTGTTTCTGATTTTGAATCTGCAGAAAGCTTCCCGCCATCCCTTCCAGTACTCAGTAACTTGTAACTTCTGACCAAACTCACCCAAAACCTTGCACGGAGCTGCCGATCGTGCCTCTGCTGCCCCGCTCTGAGCAAGACCGCGAGTGGTACATCCGCGTGATTTCGGGAGATACCAGTACCAGCTGACATGGTGATGGTGTGCATGAAAGTTTTTGGGAGGCCTTGAGTGGAGACCATGCCATGCCGAAATCCCAATCCCCTCCTCCCCCCAAGCCCTCGAATCTTGAGGCTTCCCAAGTGTTGAGACTGGTTACTGAAATCCTTTTGTTTGCAGTGTGACTTAGCAAAGAAGCACCGGACAAGCACAAGCAAAATCACGGATCTGTGTTGGGGACGATCCTGCAGGACAAACACTAAATAACACTTATCTAACCTCTGCTGAGACTATGAGTACGTAGCTTAGCGCTGAGAATATTGCCGCAGAGTTGGACCGGAGGGCTGTCTTTGGTTGCACATGCACTTCACACGGAGGTTTGAATTGCAGTTCAACCTGCGGGCCCACAACAAACAGCATCTGCACACGTCGGGTTGTTTGAACTGGGCGAGATAGATACTGCGCCACCCCCGATGCTAGAGGTTCGGTGGACCGGATACGGATTTCAGGCTTCTTGTTGAAGGTTGGGATGTTTCCGGGCTGGCGGCTAGCCTGACCATAGCAATGCCCATTTTTAGAGACTCTGTTGCGGGGCTTCTGTTCCGCACACTCTGTCATCCCCTGATTGGGATTGAGATCAGGCTTAGATGAGGTTGTTTTAAAGCTTCATCGGCTTGCGGCTTTGGGGCTACCATTCAGTAGAGATCGAACAGTTCTAAACAATGTCTCAAATATCTGATTTGTTTATCTCGGGGTGAGGCCGGCAGGGCACCTCCAGATTTTTCTGTTTTCACATGTATGCGGTATAAGTTATAAGGATTGCGCTGTATTCACGATGGTTTTCACAGTTGATTGTACCCGAAAAGGACAGGCCCGTATTCCGACGCACTCCCTATACAGGCATGCATACATACATACATACATACATTCATCCACCCATCCATCCATCCACCCAAACAAACATACATACATACATACATAGATACATACATACATACGTATAAATACATAACTACATGCATACATGTATAGATACATTCATACAAACGGACATGTATTGTATATATATATGTGTGTGTGTATGTGTGTATGTATATATGTATAATTTATCTATAGATGTGTATGTGAACACATATATATATATGCTAGCATGTTTATATACATACTTGTATGTATGTATGTATGTATGTATGTATGTACGTATATATATATATATGTACACACACACACACATATTTTTCTTGGCTTGTATTACATTATTAGCAACCGCCTCGGCAAACCGGAGACCCGTCAGTTCTCCCTCTTTATCTGGTTCAAGGCTTTTCGTCCGAGGTTTACTCCTTCTGCACAGAGATGCTGATACTGTCCATGCTTGCGGTCGCCGGCGCTTGAAAAGAACCAAACGCTAGCCGCTAGCCATTAGATGATCCTTAGATGTGCAGCATGTCGGAAACTCAGACACCAACGGTGGGAGTCGCTGCTGCAAGTGGATTTGCCATTGGAGAACCTGTCCCGCCAGCCCAGCGAACCAGCTGCCATGTAGCAGAGAATGCATTGAACATGTCTTTCCTCTGGCCTGCAGGTATAAACCTGATCGAGGCGTTGCCGAATTGAACTGTAGGCGAAGCACCTGCAAATCAAGACACTGAACAAGCACCGGTCACGTCAAGCCGAATTTCTTCGCGACTGTGAAAACACCGTAGCGCCCAACAGTCACGACTAGTTCTATTGCCATTACAGAGTGCTGCAGCGTCTCGAATGCTGGAAGGAGTGTGTCGAGCATGTGCACAAGGTCCCCTTGAGCATGTGCCTGGACAGAAACGAGTTGATGCATCACCAAAGCGCGGCGGGAGCCTGGGCATCCAAAAGGTAAGAAGCGTTATCTACTCCGATCTTTCCGGAAAGTTGCGCAGCGGCTGCAGCTGCTGGAGATGTGCCTGAGCCGTGCTTCATTGAGACGGGAGGGCAGAAATGGAGTGTTCTTCGGAGGGAAGAGGGCCATTTCCGGGTTCCTGGCCCAAGGCCGCTTGTGGCAACAAGACCTCACTTTCATCGAGGCCGTGAGGCTGCGGATGGGACTGCTGTGCTATGGTGTCCGTCTGAGCAGTCGGGCCGGGTGTCGACCGTTGTCGATGGGGGCCGTGCTCATCACGCTGGGCGGTGGCAAAGCGCCCTGTCGCAATCGTGAAGCTGGAGCAGCATACACCCTAGGTTGTGATGCCCGCCTTTCCTTGCCCGGGCATCCATTGAACCTGGCATTGGCGTGTGACGACTTCTCGATTCGTGATGCCTTTCGGCATCGCCTCCGGTCCGCTCGGGGGGCCCCGAAGGTCCGGTGGCATCCCGTGAGCCTTGAAAGCTCCGCAGGAGACAACGGAAGACAAGAAGACTTCTACAAGCCGAGACTTCTAAGACCGTGGCCGCCTGGTTCCAAGCTGTACAATGTAGGCCGAGGTCTCCAAGAGTCACCACCTGCCATGCGCAAATGACGCTCCAGAATGCTTTTGAAAGCTAAGGCGCCTGGGAAGAGCTATCAGCCCCAGCCGGTGACGCTGGGTGTACTGGCCTTGAGTTGACGGGACCCAACAACATGTCGGACTGGTCCAACGCAAGTGCGCGGCATTTGCTGGCGGGCATATCCAGCATCCGGCGTCTTCGCCTCTCTTTCCACCTTGCATGTCATTCTCTGCGTTGGTGCACGTCTCGTGGCTTAGTCACAGCTCGCACATGTACGTCAGTCACGAACATCCCTCGCCACACAAGGTGGCGTGGCACATTTTTTGCGTTCCTCCTCCCGCATGCATGCCACATCATGGAGCACTGATGATCACTGTACAAGCTAAGGGTATGGTCCGGTGACACACTATCACTATCACGAGCGAGCAAGAAGAGTGAGCAGTATGGGGAGCAACTTTATGGACGGCACTGTGGCTCTTGCAAAGGCCCATCTCCAACAGCATGCCCCAACATAGCTCTGGTAGGTGCTGGCACCCGCAGTCTTGCTGGAGCCCAGGTCTCAAAAGCCGTGAGATCTGGCTAAGCCATTTTCAAGTCGCCCAAGGAGTCGCAAGGCCTGCGAGGGCAAGCAGTCTTGTATCAGGTCCTCGCAGTAGCAGTGCCACCAGAAGCTACAGCTACTGCTCACAAAATTCGTCCACTTTCAAACTGTGAAATCGTATGGGCGCCTGTCAAAGAATTTCGAATTCGCGTCAAAGCCCCTTCCTTGGAAAATGCACTCTGTTCACAGCCATCTTAGACAGAGCTTGCCCAGGTGGAGTTTGCTTGATACGATTCGTTAGTTAGATGCTGCTATGACTCGGAGAGCTCTCGGAAAATCCATGAGCGTGATTTTCTCACCTCAAAAGACGAACATGCAACACGTCGGACATGCAGCTCCAGACATACGTGCTGCATGTGTGTTGCAGCATCCCTCAACATGTTGAAGCCCAGGCTCCGTTCCTGCTCAGTTCAAGCCAATGATTGTGGACCACCGACAGCACCTCCACAAAGACCTAGCAATAGCAGGCAGTAGCCAACTCAATGATGGTTCTCACAGGGAGAAATGCCTCGTCCAAGACCAGGCGGCAAATGCTCGCAGACATGTCAACCTTGGGTATGCTGCGAGTCTATCTTTCTCTCTCTCTCTCTCTCTCTCTCTCTCTCTCGCGAAAGGTCCAGGCGTAGTATTCAAAAGTCAGCCTTGAGGGGTGCCTACGACTTGCGCGAATCGAACAGGTGGACGTATCCTAGTTCAGTTCAAACTCGTGCAACCGTCGAACTTCTCAGACAACATTGTTGCATGCTTCGGATCATAATCACAACAGAAACCTTCTTCAAGCTCGTATCGAAAGACAACACTGAAGAGTTCCTAGCGCTGAGAACTGTGAGAACAAATTACGAAGCGGACCACTCCGGCCTCTTGTCCATGAATCAGTGAACTCATGACGAGTTGCATTGTTTGCATTGCACTCTCGCACGACCTGAAAAAGTTGTGTCACAGCTCCGCAAAGGGAAGATCTCGAAGTCACTAAGTCCAAGCTTCGAGTCTCGCCAGATTTCGAAGCTGCCGTTTGCTGGCTCGACGGACTGCTCCCAAGGGAGATACGGAGAGGGCGGTGTTGAGGTCAAAGAACACGGCCTCAGAGCTCTCCAAGCATTGGAAGGCCTCTCGGTTGCAAATGCTTGGAGTCTCAGCTTCCGGCCAGCATGTGAGAAATATTAAAGCAGCTGATCCTGCACAAACAGAGCGGATCAGCCTTCGACTCCTCCACGCCTTGGCCACCTCCCTGCTCAAGTATTGCACCAAGTGGCGCAAAGAGGTAGAAGGATGCTGGGTTTGCAGACTGCTGCACCTACGACTGGCAACAGCAAAGTCTGCCTCACACCTCCAGCAGATGGCGAGCACTAGGTAGTTTGTGATGACCGTGCAAGGTGCTGCCGGGCGGCCATGTCCCGCAGCTCCTGATTGCCATGCTGAGAGACGGCTCAAACCACTTCTCAGACATGGCACGTCATAACAACCGGTCTCATTGAGTCATTCCCTGAACAGTAAACTCCCGGAACCTGAGGCCCCGATGGGGCAGACAACATCAAAGCTACCACCGCCTAGGATAGAAACATTGAAAGCTAATGAAATTGAAAGTTGTGCAGACATGTGACTCGTGGACGGTGCCGCGCGAAGCTCGCCTTCAACTTCACACAGAGGCAAGCCCTACGCCAAGACTGAGACAGCACATGGCATTGCAATGTGATTCACTCCTTCTGGCGAGCTGCTAGCTGCTCAAGAGGCCAAGCTCCCGTTCGAACGTCTGTGGCAGGGTCGACACCCTGGAAGCCGAGCTTCTTCCAATCTCGGCACGTGCTCGCAACTTGCAACCAAGAGCAGTCTAGCTGGTTGTCTGCACAGCAGGCCCCAAGACCATGTCAATCGCAAGCGTCTAAGGCCTTGCTGCATGGAAGTCTCAGGCCTCAGATCGCGGCGGGAGCCCTTCACAAATGCCTCCGCTTTCTCCTCCGGAAAGGCAGTGTTCCAGATCTCCAACACCTGAGCAGTGCTGCCTTACGAGCAAGCTGGAAGTGTGCTTCCGCACACGACTAGGGGCATGACTTGCTTGTGCAGCTCGGCCTCTTCTGGTTTTGGGCTATTGACTATCTAAGCTGTGCAATTCGTTTCACAATGCATGCATTAGAAAATGCATGCATTAAAAGCTGAAAGCTTCAGCCGAAACGCTCGACGTCGCATGTGCCACACCTCGGCTCTACATTGCGTAGATTACACGAACGACCACATCACATTTGCATGTCTTGGTGTTGACGCATAAATGGCCCCGCAGTGGTCTAGCAACGTGGAACTTGCTTCTCAGCAGGAAGTTCGCTCCTCAAACTCCGCACTCCTTCCTGATGTGGGACCAGAAACTAAGCCCAGTTGCAGCATCACGCTCGTGGTCAGTCAGTGTCGAAGCAGAGCGCGGGCCAACAGACAAACCACAGCGCTCGCAGAAGGACTTCTGATCCTGGGTGGGTTGCTGGAGCCCTTTGCCGACCTCTTCTTTGGGATTGTTTACGCGAACACGCGAATCCGTGCCTCGATGTGAAGCTGCTCGCTTGTTCTGCCCTCTTCCTTACTGAAGTGCAAGTTGGCACACAATAACTTGCGGCTTTCCGCATGACAGGCGTGACCTGGGGATTTTTATCCTGACCGCAGCTTTGCACAAGCCAGTCAACGATTGACAATTGTCCATTCCTGCACGGACTAACTTCCACGACGTTTCGAAAACGGCCCCTGGCTTTGTACAGTCCGACAGTCCGAGGCACCATCAGGCGCTCCGCTTCCATGGCTCTGGGCCGCACTGGGGGGTGTAGTACCGTGGAAATGGATTGCTGAGCCAGCGCAGCTAAACCCCAAAGCATCTTATTTTGGATTCGCAATTTGCAATAGCAAGACTCCAACAGAGCAGTCTTGTCTGAATCGGGCAAGCGGGACGTTCTTGCAAGCAAGCTCCTCAGACTAAGACACTCAAAGACACTCCTTTGTCGGATCTGTAGTGCGCCTTACGTCGTGTCGCTTGAACTTCACGGTTGGCTCTGGCGGGGGGCTCTCTGCATTGCATTCAAAAGGATTCTTGGATTGAGATAGCAACGAGCCGGGCATCGTTCGGCACTGGTCCGGGACTGAGCTCCATGCACGCGAGCTCACATCTCGAACTTTCTTTTGCGGCTTTTGCTTCTTGCCGAAGCTGTTCTTCGCTTCGGCCGTCTCTGCCGCCTGCACAACGCGACATTGGGTTGGCTGTGATTCGTTTTCGTTACACAGCCACAGCCAGCACATCCAGCACTGAACGATGCAAACCGCGGAGCTCCAGGATGTCAGAATCAAGACGAAACTGTCACAGCAATCGTTCAAGTGTTCTGTCTGCTTCTCATAAAGTGTGATTTAAATAATGTCTGAACACGTCCGCTGCGATCTGATTCACCTGCTGGAAGGTTTTAACTGTGCATGACTGAAGTGAAGTGTAGGAATTGATGCCCTCACGTTCTGCAGCAAGTCTACCTTACCGATGCTGGACTGTTTTGGCCGAAGCAGCCGACTGGTGCTGTCTGCTTGACCCGATTCGCCCACATGCTAGGTGTAGGGTGTAGGGCTTAGGGTTTAGGCATGACCAACCAAGATCTTGGAGAGCCAGATGGCCTTTGTCGGCTGCGGCTCCAAATGGCTGGGAAGCCAATTGTTGTCGACGAGCGTCTGGCAAGAAAGCACGAAGCAACTCACATAGTCTAGGTCAAGGCACTCGTTCTAATTCCAAGTGAACGACCGGCATCGAAAAGCCCGCTTTTTCCTGGAAACATGAAGGGCCAAGCACTGGCCAAGCCAACAAGTGGTGTGCCGTGAAACGGCTTCACTACTCCGCGGTTCTTTGGCGGAGCTTCAGGTAGAGATGGCCAGCATCTCTCGTTCTCAGCTGGGCCGTGAGACACGGCGTCCGCGGGGAGGTGAGCTGCTCCACGACGGATAGCTTTGTTGGAGGCTGCATTCCGCAGAGCATGAGAGCAGATACAAGTCCACAACTCAGTCGAGAAAGCTCTCGCGCAATGTGGTTGTAGTCGTTGTGGCGGTCGTTGTGGCGGTCGTTGTGGCGGTCGTCATTGCGGTCGTGTCGTTCTCGTGCGTCATGTTGAGAATCTGCTGCTCCATGTCATGGACTACTCGAATCAGCCGCTGCTCCTGCGACGACATCAGCAGACTTGGGTGTCGTTGCTCAGTATAAGCGCATGCGTGGACGCATTACCCGACGGGAGCAAAACGACCGCTCCTCTTCCTCAACCTCATGTATGCGGCCCTCCCCCCTGATCCACACCACAGCCAAGATCACCAGTAAAGCAGAGACAGTCAATGCAAGCCAGTTCCGGAAGCCTGGGCACAACAGCAAGAATCTGAAGTTGCTTCATGCATCGTCATATTTGCTCGTACGCACATACGCAGACCTAATGACGACCCTCACTGGGGTCCCTGCGCCGGTCTTGGGCTTCCATCTGCATTCTGAGCAGCTTGCATTCTTCCCGCCATTCCATCGCCGATACCTGGCATGCCCATTCGAATCCGCAATCTTCAGGCGAGATTCTTTGGGTCGATGCCTGCATGTCGCGTGTATCCCCGGACAACCTGCTAACGGCCGATGAACGCTGCATGACCTCAGGAGCATCGAGCGCAAAACCTACCGAATCCCAGCTGTTGCGATGCCTCGCAGCAACATAAGTTCAACCCTGCTGCAGCTTCGTTCCCGGTCTGCATCATCTCCACCTGCAGATGTGAGCTCCGCCCCGAAATTCCCAGTTTGTCCTTGCAAGTGGCGAAGCAGATACCAGCAACGCAAGCAATTGGCGGAAACCCAGCGACAAGGTCTGCTCATCCGGCCTGCCGCTTTCGGGCATGCTCCTCAGCTGAGCGACAACTCGGCGGAAAGCCTCGCGACTCGATATGACTGTCCTGCGTTGCCATGGCTTGGCCGCTGCTGCTACCAGCACACTAGCCACTTTGCTGCAGCATGCGGTATCGACACTTCGAGTGACTGTTCTCAGTGTTCTACGCTGTGGGGATATCTCTCTAATTGCCCGTGCCTTGCTCTTGAGCTCGTGCACAGCGACACTTGTGCACAGCACATCAACAAGCAAATCAAACTTGCAACTGAAAGCCACAGCCGTGAGGTTTTGGAGGCCTCCTCGTCTTGAATGTCACACCAAGCCCTAAGCAACACACACGGCATGGCATTATGGAGCCTTAAAACATTGCATTTTGCGAGGCTCAAGCACTGATGATCCCCGTTTTCCAACGGGTAGCGTAAGCCTCAGTTAGGATTATGATTTTGCCGCCTTGCGGTTGCACTTTGGTGCTGTGAGTTCCGCTTGGTGCTTTCATCCTGTGGCTCAAGCTTACAGTGCTTACGGATCCCAGGCTCGGACTTCGCGTCGGGTTTTGCTTGGCTTGCCACCTGCATCCACGCATGTACAACGCTCAGGACTGTCTGCTCTCTTTTTGTTTCTGTCTCTCTCTCGCTCTCTCGCTCTCTCGTTTTCCGCTCTCTCTCTCTCTCTCTCTCTCTTTCTCGCTCGCTCTGCGCCATGGTTCGAAAGGAACGAGCCTCTGGTTCTGCACGCCGCGGCCTCAAGAACATTGCACTTGCCTTGCCATACCCCGCATCAACATGTGGGAACTCTTTGAGAGCGCAGGCGTTGTGACGTCCTGGTCGGACAACGCCTGCCAACCAATCTCGTGACAGGCACACCACTAGCAAGAACGTGGATGTGCATCAACACCTGCATACGGAGCTACATGCGCTTCAAAAAAACAAGCGCAATAAAACATCCACTGCAGCCCTGTAAGCCGTGCACATCCAGCGTTTGAGATAAATGGCAATGCTCTTCTACCTGACATGTGTTTTGACAACCCCACGTCACACTGCGAAACAAAGCGGTTCCGCTGCTTGCCTGCGAACCCGTCGATGCACAAGACATGGCTGATGGTGTGCAACTTTCAGGCCTCGGTATCAATATGCGTGCTGCAAAAAAAAGGCGCAGCAGTTTCCGTTGCTCTTGGGTCACAACAATTTCCCTCCGTTCCGTTTGCGGTCCGGACCTGTGCACGAACAGGTGTTGTCACTGGGAGGGGCAATCCGTCAAGGAGTATCCAAGCAATGTGCCAGCCATGAGCAATCAATCGTGGACGCGACCTCAGTTGAGCAACAAACCAGCCGCATGTGGATCTCCATAATGTAATTGCACGCAACTGGGACACCGGACGCTCTGTTGAGCTTGGTTGCCGCTACCCTTGTTACAGGGGGAAGGTAGCTACGCCAAACACGGCGGCGGTAGCGGCCAAATTTTCAATCCATCCACATGACACACAACCTAATTTCTCTAGACATCGCACCTTGCAGGCATGGTGTCTGACCGTGCGAAAAGATCGCCTACAAGAAAATATTTCGAACGCGCGCTCGTCACAGGCACGGGCGGCGTGCCGCTGCCCAGCCGCGGAGGCTGTTGCTTGGCTGGGCTTCAGCTTCTTCGGGCGGGGGGCACAGGGGATCACAGGGCCTCGGACGCATCCCAACCAGGGACGTGGCAAACCTGACCGCGAGGTGTTGAGGTTATAAGCATTTCCACCACACAAAAAGGTATCACGGGCTGGCTCGGCATTCCGCCCACATTCGTCCGCTCCCGCTAACGGCAACTCAAGCAGCGAGGAATCCAGCGCGCGCTGCGCGCCCACAATGCAAAGAAGCCGTTGCACGGCCGGGCCCTTTGCCAACTGCCGAGGGCAATGGGCTCTCGGCTGAACCTGCCGCTAACTTCCATTGCAACGGTGCGCGACCGCAAACTCCTGGTAGGCGCAAAGGTGTTTGTGTTTCGCCGCGTACTCAAACGCTTGGGACACGATCGACATTTGGCTTCGCGCCGCCGGCCTGTGTAACTAGCGACACCACAGTGCACATGTCGACAGCCAGAAGGGTCCATTCGCCAAGACGTGGATGCGGCGGCCATTAGTCAAGGGCATGTCGACATTTCAAAGGACGTTGGATGCCACACGTGCCCCGGCTTCGCGGCACACGTGCGCCGCTGCCCTGTCCAACGCGCTGCGCGGTGACCACCAAAACCACCGAGAACACTTCCACAACGGCACGAACGGGGCCCGAGAGGCACGGTCACAACCGCCTGAGCACAGAAACAAGAGCTCGAGAGTCGGAACTGCGCGGCGCATTCAACGCTTGCGAAGCCGGGTCAAGGATTATTTCGAGCAAGCGGATGCGTCCAAGCAGGCCGCGGGGGCTCGCTGCCATCCACGCAGCGGCTCTTCAGTTGTTCAACCCTGGACGGACTGACGAGGCAACCCCAAAGTTGGCCAAACTAGCAAGGGCAGCGGCGTAGCTGTAAGAAGCTGGGTTCGCGTTGCCGACGACGTGGAACACACCTTTGCAGGCGGCGGCACAAGATTGGCAAGGTATCTGCCCAAAATGCCACCAAGTATGCTGCACTCCACGGCGCAGCCCCAAGCCCCCAAGCTTCAAGGGCGGCGCAGCATGTTTGCGACCGACCGAAAACTAGTCAATGCGTATTGGGGCATCAGTCGGCCAGACAACGTGTAACTTGTTTTTCTCGAACCTTTTTGAAGCCGTCCACGCGGTCCCAGTGCAACCGGAGCTACGGCTTACGGTAAGCTTCACGGTGAGCTTCAGGCAGTGTGTGAGGCTGGTGCCGGCAAGCGACTGATCGTCGGGGGGGAGGCTGCCCCGCACATCCGCCAGGATTTCGTGCAGTTCCGGCGCCTCACCCGCGACGCAGGCCTCACCAGCGGAGGGAGCTCAAGCAGGGAAGCCGCATAGGCAGGCATTGCAGCAACAGCGAGCATCCCGGACCACCTCTGCACCCGCTCGCAGCGGTGCCGCGATGCCGGCGGCACGGTGTCGTGCCAAAAGGCGCAAGAAGGAGGCGGCTTCAGTGCTGAAGCGCCCGCCAACCTCGATCCCGAGTACGACGAGCCGCATCTCCTTCGTCGTGTGTGCGGCCGCAAATTTGTCCGTCAGGGAAGGTGCCATAGACCGGAGGCGGTGGTTACTACCGGTACGTGGAGCGGCACACATCAGCAGTAGTAGCCACGCCGACTGGAAGTCAGGCAAACCTTTGACAAAAGGCTGTGGCGCTTGAGCGCCTTGCGCATGGTGACAAATGCGGCGCATGTGTCTGCTGGGTCGCACGATGTCGCACGACACATACGTATCATCCGAGAATGCACCAGAGGTCGGCATGGGGCCCGAGTTCGGCGCGCGCCGCTAAAAGGGCCGGCCCGCCGCGAAACAGCCCGGCATCAGGAAATCACCGAAAATGAGCGTGCTCTCGCGGTTATAAATTTGACGGACAGGAGGTATCAACGAAGCGTAACGAAGCCATTCGCGCATCCCGGCAGAGGCCTTCAAACATTGCCGCCCTGGCTATGTGGTCGTAAGCACTGACAACTGTCTTGCCCGAACTCACTTCGCAAAATACCGCCAGAACCAGCTTGTGTGGAGAGCGCGTGTTGGAATGGGCTACAGGCTACACACATCCATGAAGGCATCAGATGCCTGTTGTGTCAGGGTCTGAGATACCAAGCGGAAACGGCGTCGATGATCATGAGGCCTGCATATCTTGCATAGGTTTTCTGTTTCCAATGCTGGTTCGGAAAAGCCTGCTGCACGGACTGGAGAAGGCAAGCTTGCAACAAAGTGGATTGTGCCAGGGCTGGTACTGTATTCATTGTTTAGTTTCCGTCGGCGGCCATCACCGCAGCGGTCTGGCGGAAAACGCCTACATGCCCAAACGACTGAAACGCGTGCCGCGTCGACATTTGTAGCCCCCTTAACAAGACCAGCTGCATGCACAGCTGCGACAAGCTCTGACAGCGCAACCGGCGGGGTTGCGGCCATTCAGCGGCGTGTTGCCAGCGGGCCTCTCCAACTCTCACTCCGCGGTACCTGTCAAAACTGCATGCCTCGAGGAAGCGATCCTGAGCAAGCCCGCGATTCTGCCTCCAGGGTCTCTATCATCTGCTGGTCCAATTAAGGGAGACGTCCTTCGCGAAAGGCTGCAGCACAGGTTGGCGGAGGCGTGTCCCGGGTACTCACCGGGAGCTGGAGAGGACGCCCTCGAGGCCGCTGCCTCCCCGGCAGCACGAATCACAGCACCGAGGTCCGTACCAGGGTCCTGTGGCTCCGGGATGTAAAGCGGCACGGCAGGTAGACATAGCGTAACCTGCTTGCCAGCCTTGTCCTCCTCCGTGGGCCGGACCGAGCTCAGCCGAACACTTCCAGCCCAGATTTCATCGCGAAGTCCCCATGGAGGGAGATCGAGATGCACGATCTCAACGTCCTCCTCCTCAGCCGCAGGACCCTGAGTGGAGCTCGGCTTCTCATCCACACCAGCTTCAGCTATCGTGAGGTTCCCCGGTGCCTCACGTCCAGGCCGGCGCTAACTCCTGGGTTTGAGCTTGGG
This sequence comes from Symbiodinium necroappetens, assembly GCA_905231915.1. Taxonomy (NCBI): domain Eukaryota; class Dinophyceae; order Suessiales; family Symbiodiniaceae; genus Symbiodinium; species Symbiodinium necroappetens. The sequence goes on from CAJNJA010098486.1 coordinate 18,502, forward strand.
AAGAGTCGCCGCCACTGTTCCATCACCGCTCTCTGCCGTCCGAACAGAGTCCGCCGCTAGCCCACCATCAACATCGATCACCTCCTTAGGCTTGATTCCGCAGTGTCAGAACCCAGGGCTCGAGAAGGCACAATGGAGATGAGGTGGGTGCCCTACGTTGTGCCAATCTCTGCACTTGAGTGTGGTCTGCCTGCCCGTGTTGCCTGAGCTTGAAACCAGCATGCTTGCGGCCCTTACCTCTCAAACCTTTTCAGTGCCTTGCCGTGACGAGTTCCACGGTAATGGGCATGGCCAGAAGGCAGCAGCGCAACTCTAGTCGCTCGGGGCAATGGGCTAGAGACGTCCGTGACGTTGAGGATGGTGGGGCCGAGACAGCGGTCAGGACGGTGCCCGACACATCGTTCAAGACGCTGATCTTCAGACAAGGGAAATACATACGCCTGGTCGGCGATCATGCAGGGGCCCGAGATCCTTCCTGTACCTGCCACGGACCTTGATGATGCGACACGCGCACGATTGGACACG
>CAJNJA010098497.1:0-19026 GCA_905231915.1 Symbiodinium necroappetens
AACTCCTGGTCCAAAGCACGCCAGAGCTCGTAGTCTGTTGCCGCATCATTCTGGCTCAACAAACTTCGCAAGATCAATCCCCTCTGAAAACCGGAAAGCTTGTTTCAAGAGATACCAGAGTTTAGTCGAATCCTGGGCTTGCAACATCTGCCTGAAAAGGTTGACAGTGTTGACCTCGGATGCGGACACGGGAACAGGTTGGTGAAACTAGTTGCTTGACCAGTAGCAGGCTAAAACAAAGTCGACTAAATTGCTACTGGTGCTGCGTCCTGCTGTTCAAACTGCTGCTATGGTGACGCCCACTGGCACAGAGTACTTGTGGTACGTGGCCACGCCTGGAAGAGATCTGGACGCGTCGCTAGTCTATGGTCCACAAGGAGCTACCACGTTAAAACCCCGAACGTGCGTTTTTTTGGACGCCTAGATCCAGCACAAATGCACACCGCGTGCACACCGGCCCTAGGTGCATTCTTGCACGCAGCTGCATTGATCCTTCTTGTGGTTTAGTTCTTCTTGGAAGAAGTTGATTTTTTCAATCTTAAGCTGATAAGCTTTTGCTGTTTTCTTTGTAAACTAAACTTTGGCCTGGCTGTAGTTCCAAGTGTGCCGCTGTCTTTCTTTGGAACCTTAGGCGTTTCACATCCAAGAATGCCGACGTCCAAATCCTTGCAACTCGTAGTGCCAATTCTGATGGAGTGCCGGGCAGAGACATCCAGGGTCGCGGCTGTCAAAGTTTGTACAATCTTGGAGAGGGTTGCGCATGGGATACCAGTTGCCAGTTGCCTCTTGGAACTAGTGTCCCCGATCCCACACATGGAATTCCAATTGTTGCCCAAACTGTAACTTCGACTTTCTTACGCCTCCGTGCAATCCGGATCTTCACGTGGTCTCTTACTGGAGAGCTTGAAAGCTTTCTGGCGCGGGAACTAAACTGTGCGTGCTTGTAGCGCGTCGAGCTTTGTCGAGTTGGACGTTTGGGTTGAAATGCTTGCTTTGGGGGCTGCACTGGACGGCTTAAGCTGCAACTTCACGTGCAATTCCGCAAGCGTCTGCCAGCTTTGTTATGGAGTGGAAAGAAGTCATTCAGTTTGCATCAAATGGTTCCACCATGCCTGTTGCCAAAGAACCTTTCGTGCTAGGCAATGAGGTTCGTGGAAGCCAATGGTCTTCCAAAGTGCAAGTTTCTTTGCCAAGAAACGCATGAGTGGTGGCTCCGCAAAGGACAGAAATTTCTGTCCTGATGAGGTGGTGGTGATTCGCGTGACGAAATGACAGTCGGGTTCAAGCCATGATGTCACCATGAGGTAGTCGACATGTGATTGAGATATTGTCTCATGACGGAGCCCGCGAGATCATTGGGAGCCAGCTCCAAGGCGAGTTCTTTTGGTCTTCAGGTGCGTAGGTGCACGGTGTTGTGGGTCGCAGACATGTCGGCCTCCCGTGGTGCACGAGACTTTCACTTGCATCAGCCTTGTCAGAAATGTCAAGGCTCCCTTGCATGTCGATCACAACAACGCTAAGATATCCAGAACGCCATAATTGCCATTTCTGATTTTTCAGGTGGTGGCTTGTGGGTGGAATCAAAAGAGGGAAATCCCTGTCCCGATGGCCAGCATGACTTCAAGGGAGATGTCCTTGAGTTTGAAGATCGGTTAATCCGATTTGAGCCCCGCTTGAAACACAGTACGATGCCTTGGCGTGGAAATCGAGTTGTGCTCATTGCTTTCACCATCCAAGGACCGTGGATACCCAAGACTTGGCGAGTGATTTGAGTGCAGCTCAGGATGCCGGACATGTCTAAGCCTGGTAAGGAGCGAGAGTCCATGGAGGCGAGGACGGACCAGCCTCAGATTGTGTACAAGGCTGTTGTGGTTCCTTCGAAGCCTCATGAGTTCATTGAGCGTGCTGCGCGAGCGATCCACCCGAAGCACATCATGCATGGCCTTCCAGCCCGCCTTGAGACAGTCATTGACAAGCTGGCGACCTCGGCCCCATGCGAGGTCGGGCAGCACAGGGTGGCTGAGCTTCGCAAATGGGTTCTGCGGAAGCAGGAGCTGCGAGAAGCTGAGTGCGCGTACAAGGCCGACATGCCGGACTCCGCCGGACTCCCTGCCAGACCATTGCGTCCTTCAGAGCAAGCCGTTACTGTTGTTCCAAGAGATGCTAAGTGAGTGTGGGTTCGAAGACGAGGACCTTGTCAGAGACATCAGCCAAGGGTTCGAGATCAAGGGAAAAATCCCGAGTTGCAAAGCCTTCAGGCCTAAACGAACAAGCGTGAGTTTGACTACTGAGGATTTGAAATCATCTGCTCGTCAGTTGCGGGAGGGCATCATCAATTCCACTCGTGGGTCAGGTGACGCTGAACTTGATCGTGCAACCATGGAGGCAACGCGCAAGGAGGTGGAGCGAAAGTGGCTGTGGGGTCCGATTCCCGAGTTGGACCTCAGCCATCGTTACGGTTTGGTATCTGGCAGGGCGACAAATGTCGCCCGATAGACAATTTCAAGGAGTCAGGAATAAATGCCACCACGAGTGCAATCGACACGATTACTGTGCACACTGTGGATTGCATAGCAAGCGGGATCTCATATCGTTTGAGCACTTGGCGAGACAATCGCAGTTTCCGTGATCTGCTGGCTAAGACGTGGGACCTTAACAAGGCCTACAAAAACCTGCCGATTAATTCCTCAGCTGTGGACGACGCATTCTGTCCTGACTCTTGTCAGCCGGAAATCTATGGCCAACTAGTCCTGCCTTTTGGAGCCCGTGCATCCGTGCACGGGTTTGGCAGGACGTCTTTGGGATTATGGACGATATGCACATCGCTTTTCTGGCTGCAGCTCAACGTGTACTTCGATGACTTTATTGGCATAGAGTCGGCTTCCTTGGCACGGATTTTTGATTTATGCATGAGCGGAGTGCTCATGCTGCTAGGCTGGAATACTGCAAGCGACAAGGGCACAACCTTTTCTGCTTTGACTTCAGTCCTAGGCATACAGATCGATCTTTCCGAATGCCGATTGAACCGGGTGTACTTTGAGAACACCAGAAGTCGCCGCGATGAGCTGGGTGAGATTCTTGGTGCATGCATCGCCAATGGCCACCTCACCAGGAAAGACAGCGAGAGACTCAGGGGCCGCTTGCAATTCGCAGAGGCACAGATTTCTGGAAAGCGAGTGGGGATGTCTCAGCAAACATGTGAGCAATGGTGGTGGAATTCTTGATGACCGTACGTTGGAGGCCCTCGGCTTTCTTCGTGACAGAGTTTTGAATGCACCGCCGCGATTAATCAGCCACAACTTGACTTGTATTTGGCATCTGTATGTGGATGCATCGCGCGAGCCGGCGAATGCCAACTCAGGTGAGGTCGCTGGCATCGGCGGGATTCTGTAGCTCGCATAGGCCGCGAAGGCAGCGAGAATCCTATCTTCGAGCTCGAGTGCTATGCCATACTGGCTGGATTGCTGACTTGGAAACCCATCATTCAAGGCTGCAGCCTCATCGTCTTTACCGACAATGATGCTGCTCTCATGTGTATGATTCGCGGTGTGAGCAAGAATGCAGCCGGATCGAGCATAGCCAATGCTGTACATAGCCTCGTTGATCTGTGCAACATTCCAATATGGTTTGAGCGTGTCAACACGCACAGCAACGTCGCTGACCGGCCGAGTCGAGGTGAATTGCGCGACGAGTGGGGCTCTCGTTCACATGTGAGTACGACCGACGTGCTCGCATTCATGGATGGCTTGGGGTAGTTTGTGCGAGCACTGAGTGCCACACGTGTGTTCGTGCATTGTTCCGAGAACGTGCACTGGTGCAAACCTTCGTTCACCCCAAGCTTTGTAAAAGCAAAAAGAGTGAGAGCGTCCCACGGTGTGTTGCACAGATTCGTTATCGAGCTTGAAAATTTTATGATTGGAATGATTTCCGATTGAACATCAAGTTTGATACAACTCTTTTGACTTTACATATTGCGATTCTTTACATGTCAGGAGAACCATTCGCTTTGGGTCGCCAAAATAAGACGACCTTCCATCGTGATGGATAGGTCATTATTTTTCAGCCCAGCTTTTTGGGAAAAAGTTCCGTATGAATTTTTCCCAAACAAAAGTTCTCCTGGAGTTCTTTGAACATGTGTGGTCATTTGTTCACGAACATGTGATTTCGTTCTCCCTCAGCAGCCATCTGGCTGGGTGGGTGGAGGGTAACCTCTCGTTCTCGTGAAATTTTTAACCCGCCCTCCCGCTCGGGGTAGTTTGTGCGAGCACTGAGTGCCACACGTGTGTTCGTGCATTGTTCCGAGAACGTGCACTGGTGCAAACCTTCGTTCACCCCAAGCTTTGTGAAAGCAAAAAGAGTGAGAACGTGAAGCCAGTCTAGATTCGTCTAGATTCCCGTTGGGAAACCTCAAGTCTGTGGCTTCGCGGTAAAGATCTCCAGTTGGGATACCTCAAGTTTGGTGGCTTCGCAGTCAGGATGCCTCAAATTCTTTGGCTTCGCGGCAAAGATTTCGGTTGGGATAACTCAAGTTTGTGGCTTCGTGGTCAGGATCCCGGTTGGGATATCCAAGTTCGTGGCTTCATGCCGGTTGGGATACCTCAAGTTTTTGGCTTCGCAGTCAAGATGCCGGTTGTGATACCTCAAGTGTTGTGACAGATCCTGGTTGGCATACCTCAAGTTTTGTGGCTTCGTGGTCACGGTTCTGGTTGGGTTTGTGGGCAAGATTCCGGTTGGGATGCCTCAAATTTTTGTGGCTTCGTGGTTAGGATCCCGGTTGGGATACCCCAAGTTTGTGATGTGGCTTCGTGGGCAGGATCCGGTTGAGGTACCTCAAGTTTAAAGTTTCAGGCTTCGCTGGACGCCTGAAGTTTCGTGGCTTTGCAATCAACATCCCGGTTGGGATAACTCAAGGTTTGTGGCTTCGTGGTCAGGATCGCGGTTGGGATACCTCAAGTTTGTAGCTTCGTGGGCAGGATCCCGGTTGGGATTCCTCAATTTTCGTGGCTTCGCGGTGAAGATGTCGGTTGGGATACTGGCTTCGCGGTCAAGATCCTGGTTGGGACCTTATGTTCGTGGCTTCGCGTTCAACCCGGTTGGGATACCTCAAATTTGTGATTCCAATCCCGGTTGGAACACCTCAAGTTTTGTGGCTTTGCAGTCAAGATCCTGGTTGGGATACCTCAATTTTGTGGCTTCTTCAAGTTTGTGGCTTCGTGATCCCGGTTGGGATACCTCAAGTTTTGCGGCTTCGTGGTCAGGATGGTGGAAGTTGGTGGCTTCGTGGTCAGGATCCCAGTTGGGGTACGTCAAGTTTGTTGCCTCGTGGTCAGGAACCCGGTTGGGATACCTCAAGTTTGTGGCTTCGTGGTCAGGATGCCGGTTGGGATACCTCAAGTTTGTGACTTCGCAGTCAAGATGCCGGTTGGGGTACCTCAAGTTTTGTGGCAGATCCCCGGTCGGGATACCTCAAGTTTGGTGGCTTCGTGGGCAGGATCCCGGTTGGGATACCTCAAGTTTGTGGTCAAGATCCCGGTTGGGATGCCTCATCAAGTCTTGTGTCTTCGTGTCAGGATTCCGGCTGTGATACCTCAAGTTTAAAGTTTTTCGGCTTCGCTGGACACTTCAAGTTTTGTGTCTTTGCAATCAAGATCCCGGTTGGGGTACCTCAAGGTTTGTGGCTTCGTGGTCAGGATCGCGGCTGGGGTAACCTCAAGTTTGTAGCTGCGTGATCCCGGTTGGGATACCTCAAGTTTGTGGCTTCGTGGTCAAGATCCCGGTTGGAATACCTCAAGTTTGTGGCTTCGTGGGCAGGATCCTGGTTGGGGTACCTCAAGCTTTGTGGCTTCGTGGTCAGGATCCCGGTTCAGTTCGTGGTCAGGATCCGGTTGGGATACCTCAAGTCTTGTGGCTTCGCGGTCAAGATCCCGGTTGGGATACCTCAAGTTTTGTGGCTTCGGTGTCAAGTATCCGGTTATGACCAGGATGCCTCAAGTTTGTAGCTTTGTGGGCAGGATCCCCGTTGGGATACATCAAGTTATGTGGCTTCGTGGTAAACATCCCGGTTGGGATACGTCAAGTTTTGCGGCTTCGTGGTCAAGATCCCGTTTGGGATACCTCAAGTTTGTGTCTTCGTGGTCAGGATCGCGGTTGGGATTTCTTAAGTTTTGCGGCTTCGCTGTCAAGATCCCTGTTGGGATACCTCAAGTTTTGTGGCTTTGCAGTCAAGATCCCGATGGGAAACCTCAAGTTTGTGGCTTCGCGTTCAGCCCGGTTAGGATATATACTTCAAGTTTGTGGCTTCGCAGTCAGGATCCCGGTTGGGATACTTCAAGTTTTGTGGCTTCGCGGTCAAGATCCCGATTGGGATGCCAGGAGTTTGTGGCTTCGCGGTCTGGGTCCCGGTTGGAATACCTCAAGTTTTGAGGAAAATCCCAGTTGGAATACCTCAAGATTTGTGGCTTCGCAGTCAAGATCCCGCGGTTGGGATACCTCAATTTTTTGTAGCGTCGTGGTCAGGATCAGGGTTGGAGTACCTCAAGTTTGTGGCTTCGTGGTCAGGATCCCGGTTGGGATACCTCAAGTTTTGTGGCTTCGCGCCGCAAGTTTGTGGCTTCGCGGTCAGGATCCCGGTTGGGATGCCTCAAGTTTTGTGGGTTCGCAGTCAAAATGCCGGTTGGGATACCTCAAGTTTGGTAGGTCAAGATCCCGGTTAGGACCAGGATACGTCAAGTTTGTGGCTTCGTTCGTGGACAGGATCCCGGTTGGGATACCTCAAGTTTTGTGGTTTCGCAGTCAAGATCCCGGTTGGGGTACCTCAAGTTTTGCGGCTTCGTAGTCAAGATCCCGGTTGGGATACCTCAAGTTTTCGGCTTCGTGGTCAGGAACGCAGTTAAGATACCTCAAGTTTTGCGGCTTCGCTGTCAAGATCCCCCGTTGGGATACCTCAAGTTTTGTGGCTTTGCAATCAAGATCCCGGTTGGGGTACCTCAAGTTGGTGGCTTCGTGGTCAGGTTTTTTGGTTGGGATACCTCAAGCTTCAAGTTTGTGGCTTCGCGGTCAGGATGCCGGTTGGGGCACCTCAAGTTTATGGCTTCGCGGTCAAGATGCCGGTTGGGATACCTCAAATTCGGTGGCTTCGTGGTCAGGACGCCGGCGGGGATACCTAAATTTTGGTGGCCTCGGGGCACGGTCAGGATCCCGGTTGGGATGCCTCAAGTTTTGTGGCTTCGCTGTCAAGATCCCGGTTGGGGTGCCTCAACTTTTGTGGCTTCGCGGCCAAGATCCCGAACGGGATCTTAACTGCGACGCCACAAACTTTTTTCCAACCGGGATCTTGACCCCGAAGCCACAAAACTTGAGGTATCCCAACCTGGATCCTCACTGCGAAGCTGCAAAACTTGAGTTATCCCACAAACTTGAGGTATCCTAACCGGGATCCTGACCAGGAAGCCACGAACTTGAGGTATTTCAACCGGGCTCGTGACCGCGAAGCTTTCCTGACCGCGAAGCCACAAACTTGAGGTATTCCAGCCGGGGTCCTGACCACGAAGCCACAAACTTGAGGTATCCCAACCGGGATCTCGACCGCGAAGCCAGAAAACTTGAGGTTTTCCAACCGGGACGCAAACTTGAGGTATCCCGACCGGGTTCCGGGCCGCAAAGCCACGAACTGAAGGTATCCCAACCGGGATCCTGACTGCGAAGCCACAAAACTTGACGTATCCGACCCGGGATTTTGACGGCGAAGCCACAAAACTTGAGGTATCCCAACCGGGATCCTGCCCACGAAACCACAAACTTAAGGTATCCTGATCCTAACCGGGATCTTACCAAACTTGAGGTATCACAACCGAGATCTTGACTGCGAAGCCACAAATTGATGCATTCCAACCGGGATCTTGATTGCGAAGCCACAAAACTTGATATATCCCAACCGAGATCTTGGCCGCGAAGCCACAAACTTGAAACCGGCATCCTGACCACGAAGCCACAAACTTGAGGTATGATCTTTACTACGAAGCCACAACCGGCATCTTGACCGCGAAGCCACGAAACTTGAGGTGTCCTAACCGGGATCCTGAGCGTGAAGCCAAGAACTTGAGGTAGGCATCTTGCGCACGAAGCCACAAACTTGAGGTATCCCAGCCGGGATCCTGACCACGAGAAGCCACAAATTTGAGGTATCCCGGAACCGGGATCTTGACCGCCAAGCCACAAAACTTGAGGTATTCCATGCAACCGGGATCCTGACCACGAAGCCACAAACTTGAGGTATCCCAACCGGGATCTTGATTGCGAAGCTACAAACACAAACTTGAGGCATCCCAACCGCGATCTTGATTGCAAAGCCACAAAACTTGAGGTATCCCGACCGGGATCTTGATGTGAACCACAAACTTGCGGTATCATAACGGGGATCGTGACTGCGAAGCCACAATGTTGAGGTGTCCCAATTGGGATCCTGACCACGAAGCCACGAACTTGAGGTACCCCAACCGCTCTTGACCGTGAAGCCACAACACTTGAGGTATACCACTCGCCTTCCGCGGGTTTCTGCCTGACCGCCAGCTTTGAAAGGTGCCACCTGCACTGACGGTGGGGGCCCCAGAAGCGAGCCAACCGGGCACTGCTCGGAACTTAAGTGGGGGTTTCACGGCCTGCTTGCAAGCTAAGCGCCGAACTACAACTCCGAGCAGCCCCCGTGAAAAAGAAGTCTCTTCTGTTAACATGCTACATCAACGATTTCGACAACGGAGCTGGAATTTTGATTCTGATCCAGTAGGTTGCACATTCGCAAATAGATTTTGCGTCATCGAAGCGGGTTTGAAAGTGAACTCTTTCTATTTCGTGCAGCTTTCGGCTTAGTAGTAGTGCTAACATGAGCCCAAGCTTCCTGTGGTCGTGATTTTGTGTCAGCTGCGCAGTCTCAGAACGGATGCACTCCAAATTGCAATACAGTACATGGTTTACGGGTGTGATTCGAGGTAAGGTTTCTGAAGCAGACATCTGTTGTGGGCATGTCGGTGAACATATGGCAGCAGCTCCTAAGGCAGTTGGACAACCAAGCATGCAACACTGACAGCATTGTGGCGCATGACGATGTTGGGCCGGAGCTGCTGGACGAGCAAGGTACCACACCTGAGTGACAAAATTTTGCTTCGTTTCTATCAGGTGTACGGAGCACGTGGCTGTGCAGCACAACTTGTCTGCTGCGTTCCATCATGCAAGCGAGAACTTGTGAACCATGGTTGTTAGCTTGTCTGAAACTAAAACCATTCCGCTCCGCCGAAGCAAAGCTTTAAAGTGCTTGTGCCATGCTTGTATGCGTCCAGTTCGTGCAGCAACTCTCAGCCCGGAAGATCCGTTATCAGGCATGGCAGAGCCCGACGAGCTGGGCAGGCAGGTTTGCATGGAATGGTTGTGTTGCGGAGTCTTGGGGCATGGATGTGCTCTCTGTCATTTCACATGTTATGTACAGGAGCACTGTTGCAAACGCCTCGGAGCAGATGCTGGAAGGTTGAGACCTTGAATGCGATCTGCAACCACAGTTTTCCCAATCTTCTCACACCGTTTCGAAAGAGTAGCCCAGGTGATGGGAGGCAATCTGTGTTCGTGGCAAGCTCCCGTGCAAGTGTGCAAAAGCTGTTGGAGCTTGGCTTGCACTGATATGATGTCGGCCAGCGGTTGGATCACCAATGCGTCCAGCCGGTGTTCGTGTATTAGTGGCACCCTCCAAGCAATATCATCTAGGAAGTATGTACTCTGTGCTGCTCTAGGATGCAGAACGCGAAGACCTAAAATCCAAATCTAAAGTGCAGAACCCACCAACAATTTTGCGAATGTCAAGGACTACACATCATCGATGAATTGGCCCAAGAGGAGGGAGTGCTCGGCTTGCCAGAAGGTGCGTTGTACAGAAAATTTGGTTTCATTTAGTCACATTCCGTGTCCAGCACCTTGACATGTCTGAGGACCCTAGGCCCTCGACGAACAGAGCACTTCGACCCCCAGATGGGAAGCCCTACGTAATTATGGGGATCACGTTAGAAAGCGGAAGAGCCGAGCTGCCCGGACTGTAGACGCTTCGCCACCATGAAATCGTAGACAAATCCTCAAGTTTGGTCCATCCCGAACCAACAGGCCTGCATCTCTTCTTTGACAAAACTCCGAAGCTTTGGCCTAAAGCCTCACCCTGAGAGGCCGACGATGGCTTGAACCGCTTCCTGCAGACTCTGACTTTTTTGCAGGTCTGCTGGCTGCTTCCCATTTCGAACTTCGTAATATGCTTTTGTGTTCCGTGGACTGGTACTTTGGTATTCAACTGCCTTTCAAAACTCAGCTTGGCTTCTGCTGATATGCTGTCTTTGGAGGGGCGAGCTTGAAACGGTAGGATGGCGGAGGGGTATACATAGCACAGTTAGCCCCGAACAGGTCTCAAGGTTACCAGACCCTTGATGTTTCTTACTGTCAACAGAGAAATCGAGAATCCACAACCACGGACTGCCGTGTACCGTTTGTTCTTCTTGCAGGAGTGCCTTCTGTGCAATCGGTACTTCTGCTCCGAACACGCGCAACCCTTCGACTTCCCCGCTGGGGCGCTGCCAGACAATGTCAGCCGCGCATACATCTGCAGCACCTGTCGGCCGCAAGCTGAGCACATATCAGCGGATCACAAGGACTCCGGATCAAACTCCTTCCAAGGCCGCGTGTCAGGGGAGCCCCCCCGCAGGTCGCAGCGTTTCATTTCGGGTTGCTTTGGGATGGCGATGTCGATGTGCCCTCGTCTACGAAGCCTCACCCATGTCTTTCAAGTGCATTCCCAGACCAGAGATTATGTTCAAAACGTTTGGCGCAGCTCACCCTGACCAAGGGCCCTTCATGAAATGACAGCGCATACCTGAAGACCACTTTCTTCGCAAGCCCCGACGTAGCTTCGACAGGACTGCCTCAGGCCGGACATCGCCAAAGAGGGAGATGTGGGTGCGAGGGCCTGCGACCACGTCCGATTCGTCATGAATACTCTAGGCCTCTAGGCTCTTTCAACCCTAGAAAGTTGGATCTGAAACCTATCTAAACCCTAAACCCTAAACCCCTAGAGCCACACCCCCGTGGCAACGGCCTTTCAATGCGATACGATGCGCAGGCAGACCCGGCAGATCCGGGCCCTGGCCCAGCGTCAGAAGGCCTTGCAAACTGGCTGCCACCAGCAATCACGACCAGAGACAACGAGATTCTGCATTGTGCCTGGGAGCATCCGAAGACTGGCTTGCTTGCTAACAGTGAGGTATCCTCAAACTACACTGATAGGGAGGTGCGACGGCACCAGACGCAGTAGCTGTAGGAGCCCTTTCTTCTTGCACGACCAGCTTCGGTAGCAGCTGTGTTTCTCTTGTCCGATGAAGAATGCTGCAGCTGGACAACTTGTTTGGAGCGCAGCAGTTGCAGAGCCCTCCCAATTCAGTCTTGCTGCCGGTGACAAGGAATGTGACGTGGCCGCCAGTGGCAACTGTGAAGTTTGCAGGGCCCTCGGCACCAGCAGCCGAACGTTGGTTCATGCCGAACCACAAACTTACACAGCGTGTTGGGAGTGGCCAAGGTGGTCTTACCCTGTGCCCGCTTCATGCAGAGCTTCATCCTCCTGATGCTGGCAAGGCGGCGCCTGCGACAAGTTTAGCACTCCAAACATCGTGAAAACATCATCGCTTTAGCCCCGTGGCCTTTGAATTGCATGTCTTAATCACTCTCGAACTTCCTCGTCCTAAACTCAGTCCTTCGTCGCAGGCTTAGTGGGGCTTCACTGGTTCTTGAGACTTGGGTCTTTTCGGTCGGGCCTCCAGGCATGGGTTTTCAATGCTGCGCAAGGCCCACTCAGGTCTCGGATTGAACTCCTTGCAAGCAAGACGCCCTGGCCTCTCAAGACTTGCAGGCCCGCCGCCTCAGCGTTTGCTTTGACTCCGAGTGTCGCAGCTACGCCTCTGCCAGAGCTGCGGCGTGCACTGTGGAGGGCCCAGTGCAATTTTGCTTGAACAAGGGCTTTGTGTTTCGCGTTGTTGAGCAGCAGCAGGCTCGGTCTGCAGAATCGTACTTTTCGCCTCTTGCGATCTTGGTCTCCTTTAAAGACATGTGAAGACCGACCTGCAATCAATATTGTGTAGTTTTCAACTTTCGGATACTCGTCAGCCCAGAAGGTACTCAATCAAGCAACGCCATCAGAATGATTAGACATGTAAGCAGATGCACCAGCAGTTGGTTTGGGTAGTTCGGGACGCGGTACTAATGAGAACTGAAACGGTGCTGGTGGTGGTGGTGGTGGTGGCAACATCAGCGGGAGGAGCAGGAGGAGGAGGAGCAGGAGTACTAGTCGTGGTGGTGTTCTCGGCTGCGCATTTGTTCCGCAACGTTTCAGAGCATTTCAGAACTCAGAAGTTTCGCAATGTCATAGGGAAGAGCTAATCCTGGGGCAAAGGTTTGGAATAGATTTCTCTAGCATAAACATCAGCGCAGTTGTTATGATTCTGGAACACTTACCGGATCACTTCCACTGTCTCGTAGCAGATGCAACGCGAGGCAGTGCGGACAGCACGGGCCGGCTTTTACTCTGCCTGCCTTGCAGCTGCGACTCCTCGGCTTGGCATCTCTGGCCCTCCTGCTACGCTGGAGGAAGCCGTGGACTGTGCTGTCTGTGCTGCGGCTGAATTAGGCCACAGTTCATGCAGGTATTCGACAAGCTCTGTGTGCTGAGACACCGCAGTGCAGTTTGTGTTGCACACCAATGGCACCACGTCCTGTGCGGAGCTTCCTCGCACAGCACAGGAGACCTGAAAGATATGAGCTGAAGACGCAAACTTGAAGCCAGGTGGCCTGGTTTTCACAAAGTTGCCGGGGTCCTTGCGGCACCACTGCCGTGGGTGTGGCAGGTCATCGCCTCAGCCACACTTCGTCCAACAGCATCAGTTGCAATGGGAGTGGATAGCATATGGGTCCCGATGGCAAACCTCCCTGCAGAAAGAGATAGAATGAGGAACACTCTAAATTTAAATCAAAACGGTGAATACTAGCAGCAGTGTTGTTGACAGTAGCAAAGCTACAGTTCCCAGGATCAGGACTACTAGTGTGAGCGAACGTCGGAAAAATCAGGAACAGAACTAGCCGAATGAATATGCACATGGACAGCAACTGAGCATTATCAAAGTCGTAACGGTGCTCTCGAACAGTGACAAGAGTAGCTGGAGGAACAAGGACAACTCCAAACGCCACACGTGGTCGCACATGTGCCGACTGTTGCGTACGTTCGAGAACGGAAAGGTAAGCTGCCCCACGAGCTTCAACCTCCTGGGGCTGAAAATGTTGAATGTACCACAGACCAGCCCTTGGCAAAGAAAGACTGTACCTTTTGCATTGCGTTGACCTTGCAAGGTCGTTATGCGCCGTTTGCCTTTGTGGCGTTGCCGGCTGTCTGGTCAACGTGGCCCGCTGCCCGCACAAAGCCAGGCCACGTCTCTTGCCAGTCTGTGTTGCTCTCGCGTTTGCTGCAGGATTTCGGGATTCAGATCTTGACTACTGACAATGTAGCGGCGCATCGGGTTGTAGGAAGCTCTAGGGATCAACGCTTCGCCTACAGGCTGTACGACAAGGACGAGCGGATCTGTCTCTCGCCCGACAGAAATGGCAAGGTTAATGATTCATCCTCTGTTGAAATAACGGGAAGTCGGAGTTTAGTTGGGAGATCTTGCATATGCGGTCTGACTAGAGATGGTTTCCGGCCTGACTGTCGGACTCGCGTAGACAAGGGCTCTGGTTAAAGTCACTGTAATCGGTCCCAAACATGCTTGGAAGGAGCTCATGCTGCTTGTTCTTGTTCCATCCTCTGATTCTATCCGAAGCCACTGCAATTTTGCATCTCTGGAATCGCAGCTGCTGTGAAGACGCTGCAAGCCCAAGCTGTGTGTCGATAACTGTTACACGTTCCAAAGCCTATCCGATCACAGCATACCCGCTGTTCCTTGACGGGTATCGAAGCCTGTTTTGTCTCATACGCAGAAATCCTTAAGGCCGCTCGAAAGTAGACTTCGGCCTTTGTGAGTTTCTTTTTTTGTCTTTCAAGCTTTCCTGCATGTTATGAGAAGTGCCCCCGGATAGTTGACGCGCCTCAACAGTCTCAAGACATTCGCAGTGAAGGGATGCCAAGAGTGCGAGTTAGGTTTCTGTATCTGCTTGAAGAACAGGAACTGTGCCGCTTCATCAAGACAAGTTGGCATGTCGGCACGGGCATCTGAATTTATCACGGAACTCATCTCCGACCAAATCGCGATTTGCATAGGGATCTATCGCTAGACGACGTACTGGTACCTGTCGTCCCTGCGTGCGAGTAGGCACTCCTGGGTTTTTGCTACGCTCAGCAGGTTCTTCCGTAGTTGGCGGGCAAGTGTTCGGCAAACAGGGTAAGTGGGCAGGTGATGTCGGCATGTGTGCTAGTGGTAGAGGCGCTCGAAGCCGAGGTAAGGACTGTCTACCCCTGGCTGCGGCAAGGGTGCAAGCGAAAGCCGTGACGATGGGAATCGTCGACACTGCCTGCCAGCTCCTGTGAAGTGTGAAGCAGACGTTTTAGATTTTGAGGCTTTGCTTGTTGAGTGCTTGTTTACTTCATGTTGTTTGCTATCTGCTGTACATGGCTGGTTGGTGCTGTTTCGCTAGACGAGGTTTGCAGAACACTGCCTTCGAGTCTCCGCCTTTCTGGAAGATCCGGAGGCCGTACCTCTCTACGAGGCCAACAACGTTGACACCGTCGGCGACTCAGCGCATAGGAGCGCGATGCTCTGTAGACCCCTGCTGTACAATATGTGTGCTGTCAGCAAAATTAATCTGCACTGGTCCACTTGGCAACACTCGCCGTGCTCACAGTCACGCATTCTGCCAGAAGGCAAGAAAGCTGGGGTTTTTTAAGTGCCCCGCTATTGATGTCGCCATGCCTCTTCAATCTGTTCGGGGGGCTCTTGAAAGTACCACAACCGCAAGCGAATGGATTCCAGGGATGGGGAGCTTCCAGACAAAAGACCCCGCGACCGGCGGTTTCGAGCATGCACTGCAAAAAGTTTTTGATACCAGTAGGTGGAGCAGGCAACACCGGCCGCAACAGGAGCCTTCGCATGCCTTCCCGGCACTCCGGTGTGGGCTGCAGTGGATTGATCCGCTTGCGCTGACAATTTTCAAGGGAAGCTACATCATGCAAGTAACCCCCTTCAGGGTGAGGGCCCAAATCCTCAAGGACAACGCGTTGAACATCGCCAAGCAAAGCCCGCCCAGGTTCAGGAGAAGCTGTGGAGGGCCGGCGGCTTCGCCGTGGAAGGGGCGCGTCGGGCCGCGCCCTTGCTGTCGCTGCCCTGGGCCCTGGGGGTGCGCGCGGTGGACGCCCGGCAGGGGGCTTGCAAGCTGGCATAGGACCCTTGAGTACCACAAGGCTTGCGCTTAGGAGTCTGGTTGAGCAAGTTTTGGGGGTAATTAAGAACAAGTCTTAAAGCCTTGGATTAATGAGTCACCAATCCGGAGTGCTGCGCCGGGTAACAAATCCCCAGACACGCAGTTTTGGTTCAGGGCTTCCAGGGTGGAAGATAAAGTGAACCGTGCAAGTTCCTTCTCAGCGACTTTTTCCCACTTTCCGGGCCTCTCCAAGATCACCTTCAGAGCAGTTTCAGTTCAGGGCTTCGAGTGCAATCTTGAAAAGTGCGTCCGAGTAAATTCCCCGCACCCTGCGCTGAGGATGTGGTCTGGAACTACGGCCAATACGGCTTGTTGGGCTTCCTGTTGCGCGAAGAGATCATGCAGGGGATCAAGACCCTGCTGAGCCTCAGCTCTGCCCTGCAAGACATTCCTCCGAAGGACCTGGTCGTAGGCCCGGTCACTAGCAACAGCGTTCCCTAGCGGAGTACTCCAATTCCCAGACAAGTTTTCTCGCCAGGGATCCTCTACTTGAGCGCGGAGCAGAGAAAAGCTCTACGAGATGCTCCGGAGGAGAATCGGCGACTGGCCAGTCAAGTGGGGCAGCCGGTGCCGCCTGACTTGCTGCAAGCGCTCATCAGCATGGCATTGATAGGCCCACGGTCGAGGGTTGGAATTGTCGTTAATAAGTCACGATGAACTTTAAGGACAACAGAGTCTTCTGAAGCATGGCCCTCCATGTACACAGAAGGATCATAGTATGCCACTATGAGGACACTTTTCGAGAACCATGTTCTTTTGGGCTTGCCCACTGCTGGCAGTAGCTCATATCTGGCATACATGGCCCTGCAGGAACCTATGCACCTTACCACGAGACTCCTTTTGAGGTGCAGCGTTTTGCCTTGCAACAGAACTGGCGCCTGGTGACGGAACGGCTTTGTGAAAGCTGGAAGCACAAGCCGGCTTGGGCTCTCTTCATAAGCTGCGAGCATCGAACCGCTGCCCTCTCCATTCGTGGCACCGACGTGGAGCAGCTCCCGAGCTTTTATACTCATGGAAATTTTCTCTTCCTTCCATCCCTACACCGTGCTTGTTGTGTCCTCGTTCGACTGCCCCAGGTCGCGGGGAGGCGACCTCTTCACCGACTTCGACGCTGTGCCGGCGAAGTACGCGACCTCCGACGGCTGTGCTACGCTCGTTGCCCACAGCGGCATCCTGGCAGCGGCGCTGGCGCTGGAATCCGAGCTCCGCCCCACCTTGCGCAAGTTGGCCACCTCGGGCTACCGCCTGATTCTGACTGGACACAGTTTGGGCGGCGCCGTCGCGGCCCTTCTCACCTGGCTGCTGCGGCACGGAACAGGCGGAGAGCGACTGCCGCTGGGGTTTGAGGGCCAAGCGTTTGGCATTGGCTACTCGACGCCGTCAGTCGTGGACAGGAAGACTGCAGAGGAGATGAAGCCTTTCTTCACTTCGGTGGTTAACTCGATGGACGTCGTACCCCGCCTGAGTAAGGGGACGCTGATGCAGCTCAGCTCAGAGATTCGAGCTTGTGCTGAAGAGAGTGGAGCCGCCCTGGATGAAGATGTCCAGCACTACGTGGAGCGACTGACGACAGTTTGGGCTCCCCGCTTCCGGGACGGCACTCCGGTGCGGGACCCGAACCCGAAGCCTCGGGAAAGAGGCCATTCGGGCTCACAGGTGTGCGCGGAGCGCGACCAAGAAGTATGGAACCCTGAGACCTCAGAGAATGTGGATTCAATGCCGGATCTGTGGCTCGAAGCAAGGTTTGAGAAGGTTGATGTCTTGTTGCCTAACAGCCCAAAAGCTTGAAGTTTGCTCGTCTTCTTGCATGGTCAAGTAGTTCACAGCTAAGTTATGTTCCTGGCAACGTCGTTTGGATCCACCGTGTGTGTGGACATCTCGAAGCGGCGCTGGTTCCATGTGGTATCAGACCGCTTCGGAGACTTGTTCTTGACAAGCGCATGTTTGCGGACCATGCATCTCAGTCTCTTTACCAGGCACGTGGCAATGTTTTGACCGCAAACACCGTTAACAGATGTCGTAATTACAGTGCAGGTTTCTTTCAACTACTGGTATGATCAATTCTGATTGGCAGGCACTGCTGGCGACACAATCCAGACAGCCTTCATGCTCTGATGTCACGTGGCAGAGATTTTCAGATGCCGGGGAGAGGTGTCCCTGCTGCGGAAGCCGCTACGAATGGATGAGCACAGCTCGTAGCGGCAAAATGCGATGTCATGCGATGACGAACTGCCGAAAGTGCGGTTTGGTTGTGTGCCTTGGGTGTGCGAACACACGACGCTCCATCCCGGAGTTGTGCCTGGAGTCAGCCCGAGTGTGTGACCGATGTGCCTGGCGCTGTGACGACAGGTCGTTGCAAGCGTTGCCTGCCATCTTCCATTCTCTGGCAGCGCAAAACTCGCAGTCCTAGTTAATGCAGAGTACCGTGAGTTCCAACTGAGCAGCTGCTTGGGCTGCGCAGGACTAAGCCCCAGTGTGCCGAAGGCACCATCGGTGATCGCAGGTACAGCAGCCGCGGGAAAAATGCATGGAGCATCCTGCAGCCTGGCAAGGGGTGACACGTGGAAAGCAAGACACTGAAGCGTTTTCTCAGTGGATGACCCCCGAAAGTGTGTGCTTTGGCTGTGAAGCCACACTATGCTAAACCCAGAGTTCTACGACGAATGTGCCTGGTGCTGCGGCTTCCGCCTTGGCTCAAAAAATTCCAGCATTGTACTTCATCGCCCCTCCTTGTTCTTTGTTCCGGGCTGAGCAGTTGCTGTTGTTGCTGTTGTTGTGGTAAGTGGTAAGCATCAAAGCATCAAAGCATGTAAGGCGAACTCCATCCTGGCCGTCAGCGGCGTGGTTCTAGGAGCCCCGTCTGTTTGGAAGTGCACAGTGGGAAGGTTGACAGCCCCAGCAGTCCTCTCGTGCTGATGCTACCCTTCCGTGGCAAATTCGTTGGTAGCAGCAGCAGTGGAGAATTCTTCGTACTGATACCTGTCAAACGACATCATGTCTCTTACAGATTCTCGGAACCGTCATGTCCCCTGACCCGGCTGACGTTGAAGACATCTTTCACATGCTTGCCCACTGCCATCATGTGAGGGCACTGCTTGTTTCAGAGGCGTAAGCCCTCAATAAGGCCGAGAATCGCGAATTTGTGCTGCAAGCCGAGCTCCCTGCAGGACCAAAGACTTCACGGAAGCGGAGAAGGTGAAGCAGCGGTTCGAGTTCGTTTTGATAGGTTTTGATGTCAGGGTGTAGGTCGTCCCTCTCCAAGGGCATTGGTTTTCATGTTGTTTTCCTGCAGAGTCTCGATCGCCCCTCGCTGTGACTCCACACTCGACCCAAACCCGTTGTTCTTCACATTGTGCCATGTCCATGCTGTGTTGCAGCTAACTTTCCGATTGCACAATGATTTCCGAGAGTGTTTAGCGGATCTGAGGCTCTTGGTCATTGTGGGAGCTAGCGAGTCTGGTCATGCACCGCACACTCTAACAGAGCGGCCGTGCCTTTCCAGGTTATGGGCTTGTGAGCAGCTGAGCCGGGCATCCGTGCAGCCGCTTG
>CAJNJA010098519.1:2561-13158 GCA_905231915.1 Symbiodinium necroappetens
CTAAACCCTAAGCCCTAAACTCCAGACCCTGAGGGCTCCTTGGTGGGAATGCTTGCCGGGGTCCCTTTTTGCGCAGGATTTGATGGAAAAAGCTCCAGGGCGCCACCCTCCTCTTTTGACCATTCCTCTTCCAGGGTTTAGGGCTTGCGGGGTTGGGGATTAGGGCTGTCGGGTTTAGGGCTTAGGGCTTTCGGGTTTAGGGCTTTCGGGGTTTCGGGTTTAGGTGTTTCGAGTTTAGGGTTTAGGATCCAGGGGTTGCAAGATTCCTCCTCCGGGTCGGTCATGTAGTAGATGAAGGAGACCTTCCGGGTCCCAATGACATCCTTACTCGTCCAGTCTGCCCGGGGAACTGAAGGTATGAACCCTGGGATTCTACCGTCCATAGGGACGATAGTGACCCCTAAACCGTAAACCCTTAAGCCCCTATAACCGATTGAACGCCCAGAACTCTAAACCATCCTAGAACTGCTAAGCATCGTCATGGCAAAGAAGATGAGAGCCCTTGGTGTAGACCTGCGTCGCCAAGTCCACCCTTTCGGAGAGCTCACCACAACCTGTAATCTCCTCCATTAGCAGGGTTCTGGGTTCTTTGTTTGGGGGGTTTTCGGTGGTTTTAGGGTTTAGGGTTTGGAGATGTTTAGGGTTTTAGGGGGGTTTTGCAGGCTACAGTAGGGGTTTAGGGGTTTTGGGAATCCGGCCTTGAAGCTTCGTGCTTGGGTGGGAAGGGCTTAAGCTTTGAGTTTGATGAGTCTTGGGTTTATGGTTTCGGGCTTCGAAGTTTAGGGTATAGCTTGGGGCTTAAGTCAGGATCTTCAGGCTTGGGGAGTTTGCGGCGTCAGGGGAGTGTAGGGCTTAGGTTTAGCGCTTCGTTAGGGCTTCGGCATTGGGATTAAACATTAAACCCAAAACCCCTAAACCCATAAAGCCTGAACCCTAAAAGCCCTACCCTAAACCCTAAACCCCAAAACCCTACCCTAAACCCCTATAAACCCCCTAAACCCTATAAACCCTGCCCTAAACCCTAAACCCTAAACTCTACCCTAAACCCTAAACCCTGGTCCTGAATGAGGCTGCGGTAGTCCTGGGACCCGAAGAGTCGTGCGATGGACTCCAGAGCAGAACTCTTCTTTTCGATCCGCCGCTTCTTTGGAGACGACTCCTCCGTGGTTTAGGGCTCAGGGAGTTTAGGGGTTTAGGGTCTAGGGTTTAGGGAGTTTAGGGGTTTAGGGTGTAGGGTTTACGGACTTTAGGGTTTAGGGTTTAACGTTCAGGGTTCTTTTGTTTCTTTTTAAACTTCAGGGTTCAGGGTTTGGGGTAGAATTCAGGGTATAGGGTGTCGGCCTGCCCCATCGAGCCCCTATACGTGCTAAGTATCCGGGGTCGGAGTCATGAGTAATAGTGCCCACTTATTACAATCCTCCCCATAAATATACACCCCCCAAAAAGGCAAAGAATGTAGCTTTGAAGGCTTAAGGCTTTCAGGCTTGCAGCCTAAGTCTGAAGGCGTAGGGTTTGGGGTTTAGGGTGTCGTAGAACCTGGCTAGAACTCAGAGGGCTCCCTCATGGATCCCGAAGTTGACCAGCTGCAACACGCCCCTAACCCTAAACCCGGCAACGGCACCCAGGAGCCCTTCTAGGAGCCCTTGTAAATCCCGCTTATAAAAGCCCGTGTCGTAACCTTGGTTCAAGCAGAAAGAGCCCTTGCCACACCGGAACCCTCATGACACTACGACCCTTGCTTTGTAGAACCCTCACGGGATTGAAGAATATTCATAGAACCCCCTATACCAGAACCCTTACTAGACAAGAACCCCCACAGCGTGCAATATTGAGCACTCCCCAAACCCCTACTGCATCTTGGCACCCTTACTATACTATAGTTTTCTATACTTTTCTATGCTATACTATATTATACTATACTTTATACTATACTTTACTATATACTATACACTATACGCTATACGCTATACGCTATACGCTATACACTAGACACTATACACGATACACTATACACTAAACACTATACACTATGTACTATAAACTATATGCTATATAGTATAGACTATATACTATACAGTATACACTATACACTATATACTATATGCTATGTACTATATGCTATATACTACATACTATACACTATAAACTATACACTATACACAATACAATACAATACCATACTATACTATACTATACTATACTATACTATACTATACTATACTAAAAAACCGTACTATACCGTACTATACTATACTATACTATACTATACTATACTATACTACACTATTTATAGTTTACTATAGCTACTATGATATGGTATGTATACTACACGGTAAATACACTACACTAGACTCTACTTCACTAGAACCCAATAGCCCTTCCAGCTTCAAACCCTTCCTTTTAAATGCTACTCATGTAGAAACCGGATAAAGAACCCTGGTTCCATAACCCCAAAAGATTAGAAGCCATATAAAAAACCTTTGTAAAGACCCAAGGTTTCTTAATCAGGGTCCTTCCTGTGTTACCATATCAGGATCCCTAAACCCTAAACCCTAAACCCTACAGTAAACCCTAAACCCTAAACCCTAACCCCTAAGACCTAAACCCCCTAAACCCCCTAAACCCCTATAAACCCAAGCGCTCCTCCGTGGCAGCCTTGGAGAGACGCGCGGCGAAGTCCTCGGTTTGGAAGAAGCGGAAGAGGTCCGTCTCCTGAAAATTAGGGGTTCCTTATTTTGGGGGTCCTTAGAATAAGGATCCTAGTATTTAGGGTTAAGGAACAGTAACCCGAAGCCACAAACCCGGAAGCAAAGAGCCTGCACCCTAAATCGAAACCCTGAAGCAGAAACCCAAAAATCCTCGCCCGACTCAGGGAAGAATCAGGCTCTAAGATTTAGGGGTCAGTTAGGGTTTAGGGCTTTCGAGGCTAGTCAGGGTTTAGGGTTCAGGGCTTTAAGGATTCAGGATTTTAGGCGTTAAGGGTTTAGGGCTTTAGGGGTCAGTTAGGCTTGGGTTTAAGGGCGTAGACCTTACGGGCATTGGTATTTAGGGTTTAGCTAGGGCTAAAGACTTTAGGGCTTCAGGGCTTTAGGGGTTAAACCCTAAAACCCTTACCCCTAAACCCTAAACCCTAGAACCGTAAATTACTAAACCCTAAAGCCCTAAAGCCCTAAAACACTAAACCCTAAACCCCTAAACCCCTTAACCCCTTAAGCCTAAACCGTGGCTCTTAAGGTTCAGGGGCTTCCAAGGGTTTCGAGAAGGCACTCCTTCTCGGTTGCATCGACCTTCTCCAGCTCCTCGCGCACCGCTCGTAGCCCAGCCACTCCCAGAAAGGGCCGCAGAACGAGGTGCGGGAAAGGCTGGCCACCTCGGCTTTGGGCTTGAGTTTAGGGTTTAGGGTTTAGGCTTCAGGGTTTAGGGACCAAGTGGCTCATGAAGCTCAGAGCCCTCTGCTTAAGCTATGACTTTCTATGTGGTTCCTGAACCTTAACCTTTTTTTCTGCATGTTCAACCCTAGTCTAAACAAAACCCTAAACCTTACAGCCTTAAGCCCTAAATCCCAAACGAACCCTAAACCCCTAAACCCCTAAACCCTAAACCCTAAACCCTAAACCCCCTAAACCCCAAGCGAACCTCGAACCCGTAGTTACCGTTCGTCCTCAAGGCACCCTCGAACTCCTTCCGCAGCTCCTGGCGCCGGCTCCCTGAATTCCACTCGTCTGCGAAGTGCATGGCTCCCTTCCTACATATATATATATGAGTAAATCAATAAATGAATAAATAAAACAAATAAAATAAATAAATAAATAAATATATATATATATATATATTATAGCTTGTATTTGCGAGATATTGCGTTATATGTGGGTATGGTAATGTAGCACTATAAGTTTGTACATGCATGTATGTATGTGTATGTCTATATATATATATATTTATTTATTTATATAAATACAAATATGTATAATGTATATATATATATACTATACATTGTTATATTTGTATATACTCTCTCTCTCTATATATATATATTCTTTCTTCTTTGATTCATCGCATTATATGTGTTGCGCTTGGAACGCATCGTCACGACAGGCTCTTGGGCCCCAAGGATCTCAAACCGGAGAGTTCGGCAGCGTTACACCAAACACCATACTCGCCACAAGACCGGAGGAGATACATCACGATATATAGCCCTATTTCAAGGCAAGCAGAATGCCAGCATTAGCGACAATCCAAAAACAAACAAAGCCTGTACGTGTACCTGATGTCATAGCAAGTCCCAACCTCATCTTCGAGTTCGTCATCCAGCACCGGCGCCGTACCTACAAGGGTTCAGGGCAAGGGTGAAAGCAGGGTCTCTGGTTCCGTGGGCTTCAGGGCCTGGGCCATCAAGCTGTTGACGATTTTAAACCTTAAAATCTAAAACCCTAAACCCTAACTGTCAGCCTGCACTCTATCCTTCCGCACCCGGTGGCCAGCCTGCGAGCCTTACCTGATAGTTGGAAGAAGGTAAGCCCTAGTGCCTGCAAGCACTTGTTAAGCTTCAACTCTACAGACTCTACAGTTACCTCAGCCGTCCCTGCTCCTTCACACAAAAGAAGTTGAGTCAGACAATTCTATAGATCAGAGATGCCCTCACCCTAAAGCCAACTCCCAAGGCCAAAACCCGATGCCCAACATCCCCGAACCTCAAGATATGTTACACTATAGTATATCACAGTACACGCTTTAAGTGTATTATGGTATGGCGTAGCATATCAGAGCCATCGCAGCCCCTGCCCTCAACCATGTACCTTCCACCCCAAGCCCCCGAGGGCGATGCTTGGAATGGAAGGTCGGGAGCTGATCCTGTCGCCTCCTGCCGGTTTGGATCATGGGTTTCAGGGTTCAAGATATCGGGGTTCAGGGGAAGACGATTCTTTCGGGCTTCTCATCTTCAGTGCAAACTATCAAATGACACCCCAAACCTTAGTTTTGTTGTTTAGGCGCCTATATGGGGGTTTCCGAAACTAGGGGACCCTAATATGGTACGTAGGATCCTTATTTTAAGGACCCTCAAAATAAGGTACCCCTTATTTTGGGAAACTCCTATATTGAAGTCATGCCCGCACCTCGAAAGCTGCTGCGAATGGTTGCCACATCTGCAGAGTCAGCAGCCGCAAGGCCCATGATGGACTGACGTTGTTCCTGGCCGTAGCTTAGGGCTTAGGGGCCGGGGTTTGCAGTTTAGAGCTTTCTCGTTAAGCTCGTTAAGGGTTTGTGAGTTTTGGAGTTCAGGGTTTGTGAGTTCAACCCTAAGAAGAAAGACGAGCCCGAACTGTAAAACCCTAAACTCCCTAAACCCTTCAACCATGAACTTTTCAATAGCCATAGTCATATGATGCTATACCAATTGTAGCAACGGTCAGAATAATCGTGTTAGTAGTACTAACGGAACAGGTTGCAAAAAACTGGAAATAATAGTAGTAGTATTTACAGAAAATAATAGACACAATCATGCGAATAGTAGTAGTCGTAATCATAAGAAGAACAATATAATCATAGGAATCCTGGTAATAACATCAAACCATACAAAGTAATCGTACTAACAGTATTCATTCCTTTGAACCCCAAAGGCTGGGGTGGACGGACGTGCGAAGGTGAGGTTAGGACTTGGGTTTAGGTTTTAGGGTTTAGGGTTTAGGTTTTAGGGTTTGGGGTTTAGGGTTTAGGGTTAGGGTCTAGGGTCTGGGGTTTACGGCTTCGGGTTTGAATCGGCAGGCGCGAGGTGGCAACGCAACGTGTGCAAGCAAGCCATGATCGAGGTCGTGGGGAGCTGAAGCTGTGTTTAAACAACCTTCGATAAATTGCCTCAAATACATTCCATAAGCACCCTGAAATAACCCTTTAGCGACCCTTGTAACACTCCGACAAAGCTAAGCCGGCAACCCTAAAGCCCCAAACCCAAACCCTAATCCCCAAACCCGAAGCCCTACAGTACACCTTTTACTGTTTGTAGGACCCCCAAACATCCCAAACCCTAACCCCCCCAGCGTCCCCCTAGGCCTGCGGTGTGCTCTCGCCGTCGTCGCTGTCGCTCATTGGGCTTCGCGCCTGAAGTGCGCGACCTTCGGAGTCCGTGGGGTTATCATAGCAGTAGTAGGTGGTAGTAGGGTTTAGGGCTTAAGTTTAAAAAGAGCCATGAAAAAGATACTAACAACAATGGTTTCACGGAGTCTTTCTCTGAGTCTTGGCAGGGATGCGAATATGGTCTTATGGAGGCTGTATGAGTTCGTTTCGGTTATGAAGACCATTTTTCAAGTTTCCATGGGGCTTAACTAGGATCCTACAAGGGGCTTAGGTTGCTCCGGCACGTTGGGGAAGGTAACATCTTACAACAAAACTCGGGCCAAAAAGATCAGAAGAAGACATATTTGATAGAAGGTTATGCGGCTTAGTAAGCTTGGCATTTGGAGTAATATAGAGGCCCAAACAATTGCCAATGCTATTTTGGGGTTCCTTCACATAACTATAGCATCACATACCCCAAAAATGGCCCCAAGACCCTCTTCCAGATACTAAGGCCCTAAACCCTAACCCCCGTTCAGACCTATGGTCAGCAGTGCTACACATGGCCAGAGGTCTGAACATAAACCCCGGATCTAATCCTCAAGGTTTCGGCTTTAAGGTTAAACCCTAAACCCTGAAACCCCAAACGTTGAGACCCTAAACCCTGAACCCTAAACCCTATGTAAACCCTAAACCCTGAACCCTGAACCCTAAACTTACGCACAGCAACTCTCACCCTCGGGAGCCTGCAACCGGTTATAAGTCTCAAAGTCTATCTTGTGCAACTCTTTGGTGCGGAAAGGCCGATCTCTCGACACCCCCATGAGATTTTTAGAAGCCCAGGAAACCAGGATACTGCAAAGTTTGTAATACAGGGGCCTGAATAGTAATTAGAATAGGCTGTTTTGGGGGGTATATTATACTATAAGTATAATAAGGAACCCCCTAAATAGCATTGGTAATTGTTTAGGCACGTATATTATAGGGTATCATGAACAGAAACCCAGTATGACAAGGATAAGAGTCTAATCCAGACATCGGAATTGAAGCCATGCTCCTAGCCCATAAACCATTCGAGCATAACTTAAGTAATTAGCGTTGTCAAATAAGAAGCATTGTGGAAGAGCCACCGGAGTCCAAACATGATGTCGTACCGTGTGAGTGCAGCTACCACACTACACTGATCAATATGCCCGTCTGCGGTGACCATGATGATCTGAATAGCATTGGTTGCAGTGTAGAAAAGGGAAACGCTGCCATCATGTGCAATAGACTAGGAAATAAGTCTTTACATCCTGTGGTCTTAGGACTGCTGCATGTGTTCAGCCTCCTTTTCGGCTTCAAGGCGGCATTCAAGCAACTTCGTGTAACTACCTTAGCATCCTGATGTGATGTCCCAAAACCCAAACCCCTAAACCCCTAAACCCCAACCCTCAACCCCGGATACTCCTAACCCATAAACCCCTAGGCCCTAAACCCCCAAAATCCTGAACCAAGAAACTCAAGCAAGATGAAGGCCTCTACGGCACATCATGCAGCTTCCGCTTTAGCCTTTGGGGTTCACACAGAGCTACCCGTATAATACAACTTCATAACAAGCACATCTCTGATTCAACCCGTACTATACCCCCCTCCAAGAAATGCAATCAGGTTCAGGGTTCGCGTATGACCCCGAAAACTCTCTAAACCCTAAATCCTCAACCCTAAACGCTATAAACCCTCTAAGCCCGAAGCCTTACAGCCTTGTAGGCTGAAAACATAACTAACATGGGTACTTCTCTAAATTAGGGTCCCTTTGTAGAGTTCCTTTTTTGTAGTACGGCACCCTTATACAAAGGACCCTAAGAGGGACCTTAACTTAGAGAACTATCCACATCTCTCTTGCCAACCAGACTTGGGGGAGCCTATTCCTCGATGAAGTTTTGGAATCCCAGAGTCACTTCAGGGTTCCGGGCTCAGATAGATGTAGGGGCGAAATAGGGTTTAGGGTTTAGGGTTCAAGAATTGGAACAAACAGTTACGCATCTTGGGCCACAAAATGTAACGGAATCATACTAGTTGGACCCCTCTGGTAGATAAGGCTGCTGCGTCTGGCAGCACTGTGGTGCAGTGAGAGGAGTTTCATCCGCGCAATCTTGCAGGGCGGCTCAGGCAGAATGGCTTAGACTTGAGTTCGGGTTGAAGAAGTTGGGCGCATTGCCGCAGGATTTCGGGGTTGGTTTCGGAGTTCAGATTCAAGACCGCGTGGGTAAACTGCCATGAAAACCCGATAAGCCCTAAACCCTAAACCCCTAAGAAAACCGGAACCCACGGATTGGACGGTGTCGTGTGAGGCTCTGTCATGCCAGACTCTGGCACGGAAAGATGAGCTGAGACACAGAACGTAAGGAACCGACAAGTTAGAACACAGTTCTGGGGTAATCATACAACACTTCGACTAAGGAAGGAACCAAACCGAGAAGCATTAGTACTTAAGTAGCGAATCCGGCTTTTGAAAAAAACATAAACACAAAATCCTGCAGCACACGGCTGGATTCATGTGCTGCGACTCCACGCTTGAAGTCGTAACAGCTCTTGTAACTGTAGTCGTTCGGAGAACAACAGTAACCGTAATCCAGCATTGAATGGCGATCACCACGAATGACAATATCACTGCCTTGTCAGAATAGTGACAAGATGTGGCAAGCACAACCAAGGGGCTGATCTGTACCCTTTTGCCCAAAAACAGGCTTACCTTTGCAACTCTGGTAGGGCTATACAAAACCCGAAGAATTCCTACGCAGCTAGGAAGAGACTAGAAGCAGACTGAGATCTTCCCGAGACTCCCATGAGGTGTCCAGCACAAGAACTGTCTGAATAGTGGTTTTGAGGATGTAGGCTTCGGGTTAAGCGACCATGCTTATCGTTATACGAAGGGGTTCAGGGCTTACATAGGGCTTAGGGTTTAGGGTTTATAACAACAGTTCGTGGCGATGTGTGGGCGAAGACACGACAACATTTACAAACACTATCCGGCTTGGAAGCGGCTTTCAGGTTTGGGCTGTGGGTCTGAGGTTTCGGGCTTAAGTCTGCGGAGTTGGATTTAGTGTTGTTGGTAGGGTTTAGGGTTCTTGGGTCAGGGTATCCCTGAAACGACATGGCTCGTTCACTGCGGGCATGGGGGCGGGAGAGGAGGTAAATGTCCTTGAAAACCAGGGCTCGTGCCTACACGGGTTCCGAATTACAAAGCAGCCAGTACTATTACCATTGCTACTACTCAGGAACTGAAGTTAATGCATCGTGGCTCCTTAGACTAGAGCCTTCCCGTCTGAAGAGCTTGAACGCACCCCAAAAGCCGGAAAGTCTGTTTCAGCGTAGCATGCACTGCATCCCGGATTTAATTTAGAAGCCATGCCTAGGACCTCGACATCCGGGCAATTTGTGAACCGGGCCTGCCTCTTTCTGCGCGTCCAACGCGCGTTGCTTCTGCGAAAGAGGATTCTGGGGTCAGGATGTTGAGTAGGGTCTAGGGTTTAGGGTCTATAGGGACGAACCAGAGTCAACCCGATCACCTGCATGATGGTGATCAGAAGCTGTCCCTGCAACAATCGTCGTCACGGTTGTTGCAGTAGCATCGTGCAGAAGCAGAGAACGTAGCAAAGTAGCAGCAGCAGGGAGCAGGTACAGTATCGATCAGGATCATCAATCAATCGTAGAGCATATCCGTAAATGAGGCAGACATACTTGCCAAACCTTGCGCAACCGTGTAGCTGGCCACATCCAGCGGGATCGTTTCAGGGTCTGGGTTTGGGTCTGTGGATTTCGGCCATGGGCTGCCGGCGCCTAGGAGAAAGGTTCAAAACAGCGGTGTTCAACCCAACTGGCTACAACTTCGTCCCTAAACTTTAAGCCCTCAACGATAAAACCTAGTCCACCAGCAACAGACTGAACACTGGCGACGGAAACACGAAGCTCGACTTCAAACTAATCGCGAAACAGCAAACACCCAAATCGAATCGAGTCTTTGAGAAGTATGTTTGGTGCCAAGCGTCCAAGTGCCTCTTGGTCTCATAGCGCTTCTCGAGATGACAATGCCAGAAGTTCAGGCTGCTAGGGCTTACTTACTGGTAGTAGAGGGGCAATTATAATTTGAGAGGGTCATTGATGTATAGTATATTAATACTTCCTAATTGTTCCGACTCCTAATCGTATCCCGAACCCCCGCACAGGTTCAACATCATGCAAAACTGCAGCTGTCCCGTCCTCCTGCAGGACAGCCGCGACAGCTGGGCGGTGCATCAAGGGTTTGGGGTTTTGCTTCTCGGGCATTTTTAGGGCGTAGGGTGGATATCACTGAGCTTACAAAGCAATGCTTTTAACCACGACCAACATCATTATCATCTGTGCCGACGCTGATGATGTTGTTTGCCCTCACCATGACCATCACCACGAGGTTGCAAACGCTGACCTGAAAATGGACTCTCCTGGACAGTCGAAGCCGAGCGCTTGTAGCTTCGTCCAGAACATTGGAGCCTATAAATGACGAACCGCCGCCCCCCCCCCCCCC
>CAJNJA010098530.1:0-19024 GCA_905231915.1 Symbiodinium necroappetens
CCATATATATACATACCTACATACATGAGCCCGATACCGATACCTTTAGGGTCTATAACTGGGTATATTTAACCACAATATCAACTGCCTAGCTGCCTAGCTAAATCGTACATGGCTAAGTAGTACATTGCACAAACCGAAATCCAAAAAAAATTGGACCGACCGTGATGCATTGTTTAATATCGAATTCCCATGTTTTTCAGAAGCTTGGCCAGGTGAACGGCATCCATACTTGAAGTGTCAAATGTCTTATATGATGTCCCGTTCGTTGCCTTTCATGTAACCGGAAATGGGTTGTTAGCAACAACAAACATCGATCGAATCACACGCAAGCGGGCGGGTAAAGTATGTAATCTAACAGATTGATAAGGGTCATTATGGTCATACATAGTATTCTTGGATGCTGCTGTTGATGTTGTGTTCGTATTGGAAATAACATTACTTTCCTGCAGTGTGTATTGAGTGTTGTCTAGCGTCGCTTGTTGTATGTGCTGTTTGCAATGCTTGTACTTGAAGCTGTATATACTCTATGTTTCAGTGTCTGCTGGTCTTTGTCGATCTTTTGAATTGGTCTGTGTCGTTCCGTGGGTGTGAAAACAATTCCGATCTTCCAACCAAAACATCAACTCCAAGCCCCGGCCCGGTTACAAGCACTGTGACCAACAACAGCAGCACACGACAACAGTAGCAACAACATCAACAATATCAGGAACAACAACAAAAACCGCAATCAGTACACGAAGACATGAAAAAAGGCAGTAACCGTCAGTATCACAACAAACAGTATGTTGGCATGAATGCTGATCATAATGTATCACGAGTCAGTAACAGTTATACTACGTCCAGTTGTTTTCCTTGGCACGTGTTCTTTTCCAGCCTTTTTTCAGCCCTAACAGCAGCTCTAAGGTTCATCTATGTATGTATGCAGGTGGGTGCGTATGTGACCATGTGGTTGTATGTATGCATGTATGCTTGTTCTGGCTATGGTGTGGCCTTATCCGTGCAGGCACGAACACGCACGCGCGCACACACACACACAAACACACACACACACACAAACACAGAGAGGCAGGCAGGCTCCCGAAGGCTGCTACAGCCTGCAACACACTTGCTCTGTCTCATTCTACCTTCCGTGAACTGCACGCGGGCTTTGAAAGTGTCGCAACAGTCCTTTTGCATTGCGCACTTGCCTCCATCAAGGCTGTGTTGGAGCGCTCCTCGGAGACTTTTGAAATTTATGGGTTTCGTTTCGAGCAGTGACAGCAATCGCAACTAACTCTGCGCAGACGGGGTCTGCTGTTCTCTTGACAATAGAGCTAGGCGGCTTGAAGCGTTGACTGCTGAAGGATGCAGCTGGGGCACCACTTGATTCTCCAAGTATGCCTAAGCAGAATCGTGGCTGGCGACATGAAACTCTCCGAGCTACAAGCTCTAGAGCCCGCGTTTCCCCTCAGCTAGGTAAATCGACATGCGAGAGATTACAACCGTGGCTGCCCAAGTAAGCATGGGGCTTTTGGCATGCCCAGCAGCTCCAAAGGCACCAACATGCAGAAATACACACTGCTGCTGTTGAACTGTGGCTACCATCCGGCCGGAGTCTCCGACGGTCTTGGAGTACTTGATGACGCACTGTGTGTGGGCGAATAACAACAAGCTCACACGTCCTCTCAAACTCCTCTCGTGTTTAGCACTGCCGCCACGACTCGATGTAGGCATTTCTGTCGGTGAGCAACCTCTTTCGCTCCTTGGGGCAGTTTTTCTGCTCAACAACTGCCCAGTGGCCGTTTGGCATCCGTCAGTTCTAGCGAGCGACTGGCCGCGAGGGCGCTTTGTATTTTGGGGCTGCGTCGAACGTGCCCTTAGGCATCGTACCGCAATCGTACTTGATGGGATCATTGGCTTCCTGCACGTAGTGAGGTTTCATGAAGGCACTGCTTCTGGGTGTCGATATCGCGTCGGAAGCACTTCCTATCTTCGTCGCACTTTCACTACATGTCCCGACGACCCAAGCGGCAGGGATGCGCAGCGCGCCGACTTATCCCACAAATACCCAACTGCCGATCGCTTGATAAAGACGGCTGCAGCTGCGTGCCAGGCGGTATTGCTCTTGGTGTCGCTGAACTGTGCCTTCCTGGCGCAGATGCGTCGGCTCAACGCAGAGGTGAGGGTTTCCCATGGATGCCCAGCCGATGCGATCTGTGAAAAGCATGTGATGCGCTCTGCAGCCGAGCAACTCCGATCAGCAAGGCAAGGACACACTACCGGCCACTACCACCGTTCTACGTCAGCTCCGGAGGCAGCGAAGCCTGGCATAGCTGCCGCCGGCGCCGGGACTGCGGGTTGCCTCCATAGCCTCGGACTCCAACCTTTTAGCCCCGAAGCCCCTTGGCCTCCGAACCTTCACGCTGAAAGTCGTATGCGGCAGAGCCGTAGTAAGCTCTTGGCACTCAGCTGGAGCCAGCAGCCGAATGCAGGAGCATCGCGCGCCGTACGCTATTTATTTACTGACTTGCTGGTGCTTTGTGAGGATGGGAGGGAAACAGGTTCTTGCACCTTGGTTTGTGCTCCGGACGTGTCGAATGATGCATGGATGTTATCCTTTTTCCTGCTGATTCCTGGACACCAATGGTGATGACTGCAGGGGCCATGTTCCGGAAATTGCTTGCCCTGCACAGCGGCCTCGGATGGCGCATTATGTCGAAACTTTTTCGTGTCGATTCAGATGCCCACAGCTGAATCCATGTGGCAGGTCAGTGTGCAGCATGTGTCTGTGGGTGCGGGGGCGGGCAAAGCTTTCCGGCTGAAGGACTCCCTGCAACCATTTCTATCAAAGCCTCCTCGACAGTCGAGGCAGGTCTGGTCCCAAGGGTTGTGCCTCAGTGAGTGGCCGTGTCTGAAGCCAATGCTGAAGATTTTGAAGACCTACAGCCAGCTGCATTGGGGAAACAGCAACCGTTGCCGCGGACAAGGCTGCCTAGACCTGGAGACTGCGTCGCTCGGCAAAAAGCCTCAGGGCCCAGCCGTGGCAGTGGAAGAGAAGACCAGCCTCGCTCACGGCAACCAACCAGACTTGTCTCAACATCACACGGCATGGCGAGCTTCTAGCTGCCCAAGGCTGCCTACCTACTGGGCTGCGTAGCCGACCCTGCTACACATCCACACGAAACCCATGAATTAGGTGACGCCAGGCGACCCAAGGACGCTGGACAATGCGAAGCGCACGAAGGTGTGACTGGCGGAGCACAATGGAGAAAGGTTTGAGCGCAAAGCTGTCAAGAACTGTTCAACTCGCAGACAACGTTTTTAAGGCAGAACTGAAAATGCTTTCGTCTTGAATCTCATGGACAACATGATATGACGACCAATTTTCGCGGATTGCCAGATTTCTACGTACACCTAATGTATGCTCTTCAAATCTCTCCAGCAAGCTCAAGCAGGCAGGGATGGCCCAAACGGGTCATGGAACCTGGAACGAGTGTCTTGCTTGCTCGCTTGCTAGGGGTGTGGGGTCAAGAAGACCCCCGGCCCGAAGGCCAACCCCCATGGCTCGCGTTTGTACGTCTTCGAGGCCCCTGTTCGGGGAATACAGAAGTGTTCCCCCAAGTGGACATGTGCTGACCCCCCCCCCTCCCCCCCGAAAACACCCCTTCTAAACCCTGACCGATGAACTCCCTTGCATGTCTTACTTGGGTCATCCACTCTGCACTCTACGACTGTGTATAAGGGGCAGGGTAACAGAAACTGCAACACGAAGCAACAGCCATATGTTCAACAGGAAGTTGGAGTATAGCTGATAATGTTATTCCCCGCCAGTATGCCGGTATGCCGAATGCGCTCCACTCTTCGGCTTGGTTGAAATTCTGTGTTGAATCCCCCACCTTTACCTGCCTCCCCGCCTTATCCCGAACGGAAGCCTCGCATGACACTGCCTTCACCTTCCCACCCCAACCCTGAACCTCTTCCCCAGCGTCAACCACGACAATGCTCACAGGCAGCGTTTACTGGCCGCTAGGTCTGGGCAGGTTTGAGTTCGTCCTTTGCATGTCTCTGTCTCTCTCTCTCCCTCGCTGTCTGCTTGCTTTACTTTGCTGGGGGACTTGAGGCGCCAGCAGTGCTGACACCCCGCTCAGTCGAGCTGCCCCGTCCAACATTTTGTCAAACTGGCTCTGCTGCACGTGAGTTCGCTTTCTCTTGCTTGCTTGCTTGCTTGCTGGCGGCTTCAGAAGGAAATACCCTTGGGCAGACCCGAGTCTCAACGTCCTCTCGTCCGCTTGTTGCAGACATTTGCAGACTCCCCCGGCTCGGTGTTGGTATCGATCCCCCTCCGTTCGGTACAGCAAGTGGGTGGCAACCTGGTCAATCAAGAAGCTGAACCCCCCATCTGTCTGATTGGAAGAACAAAACCATGGCCGAACAAGATACCGATACAACATTAATGTGAGGCTGTTCTGTTCCCTTCAGACGGAACCTGAAATGACAGTGCTCACGGATCCCGCGTATTGGGGTTGTCTTTCACAGAACGGTTGAAAGAAGCTTCCTGGGTGCTATCAACCGGGGTTTGGAGCCCAATGTCATGGTAAGCAGAAGACAAGCAACCGTTAAGACAAACATTCCCTGTGAAGCTTCTGGGAGTTTGCTGTTTTCAGTGGCTGCTCTCAACGAGTATGTAGCGGACGTCGGCGACGAAGTGCTGGGCGATCTTCTTTCGCCCCCGCAGGGTGCTTGCACACCTTTTTCTTGGGGTTCGCCTCTGCTTGGTCCCCCCTTTCCATGAAGGCAGCGACTCTGCGGAGGATCTTGGCTTTGAGGTTCCCCCTCGGTAGCTCCCCCGACGCCGGAGGCTTTGGCAGCTTGACTTTCAGCGCCCTGACATG
Organism: Symbiodinium necroappetens; assembly: GCA_905231915.1. Lineage (NCBI taxonomy): Eukaryota > Dinophyceae > Suessiales > Symbiodiniaceae > Symbiodinium > Symbiodinium necroappetens. The sequence goes on from CAJNJA010098530.1 coordinate 4,875, forward strand.
GATAGCGCGTCCCAGGTCAGTCGCATTTCTCTCTCTAGCTCTCTCTTCTGGAGACTTTTTGAAGTTCGGCTGCGAGTTGCAGCGTATATAGCTCCAGGTGCGAATCCAAGCAGCGTTCGAAGAAACTTTCCATTTGCATATGTGCTAAACCTCGGCACTGGCTCGAAGGCACTGAAGGGACACATGATGGTGCACATTCCTCGCAAGCGTTGCTTTACTTGCATGGCTGTTGCAACCTGCTCCTGCTGGGCTCACAACTGCCTCCCGACAAAACCTTGCGGGCAAGAGGCACGGCAGATGTTGCAATCCAAAGGAAGCCGACCTTAGAAAAAAGGCCAATGCGTGCTGTCCCATAGTGTGTGCTAGAAGGGCTTCTGCACATCAGCGAGCATGATTACTCCCTCGCCCGTCTGGTTGACTCTTAACTTAATGCTACTATGTCAATGTGTTATGTTCGCGGTGTAAACTTCACTCATGTCCTTGTACAGGACTTTACCAGCTTGTCAACGCAAGGACAGGCATGCGGTTGAACCCAGAATCGGGGGCCTCCATCGTCGCTCACATGCTTTTTCACCAGCCTTGAAAACGGCACGGCGTGGCTCCGAGTGAAACGTCGGACTTCGTCCTTTCAGAGGTATTCGGAATTCGGTCTTCATGACCTTTATGATTTTGGTCGGGTTGCCAAACGCCAGCCACCTAAACCTGACCGGCTGCATATGCTGCTACCACCGACATGCTGGCTCCAGCTGTAACCCTCGATTTGCTGGACTGATTTGCAGCCGGCGCAGTAGGTGCTTTCGACGGAGTGAAACTGATTTGGGCAACTTTGGCCGATTCGTGTTGCTAGCAGCAGCCGTGCAATTTGCACGACTCTGCGTATCTCGCCGGGCTGCTGCCGAGGTCGTAAAAGGGTGACTAGGCCAAGCCGGTGTCAAGCTCTTGGCACAAGGACGGCGGAGGACCTGCCCGGGTGCCAGAGTCAAAAGACCCCCAGTAACAGCATCCGCATGAGTATCATGATCAAAGCCCTCGTTGTAACCAGGACGCTCCTCCTCCTGCTGATCATGCTCTTCACCAGTCGCACGACAATTGGTATACAATTTCGTCTCATCATGATCACCATCACTACCACTAGCAGACCACCATCATGTCAATGTGCATCAGCATCATCAACATCATTGTTGTCATCTTCTTCCCCATCACCACAGTCATGTTATCACATGTTAATCAGTATCGCCAACATCATCACCTGCACCATCTTTAAAATGAAGAATCTCGTAGTTCTGCACATGAGCATCATCATGAACAACGTCAGCAGAAGCATAATCTGGTTCAGCGTGAAAAAGACGGCATAAGACGACAAAGAGGACCAAGATAAGCATCATCACCAACATCATCGCCATCATCTGAGTCTCATCGACGCACATCGATGTCATTTCAGCGTGCTCATAAACGCAAACATCCGCTGGCAGAAGAGCCCGGAAACTGGTCGGCGCCTGGGCTGCATCAGGGCAGATTTCAGGAAGCTTATTTGAGAAATTGTAAGGCACCGAGTTACTGCCTCCGGCCACGACCATGGATGGTGGTGCTGGCTCGTCGCCATCGGACTGCATGGCCTTTTCGCAGGAGGGGGACTGAAAACTGTCGACCTAACCTTGGCGTGTCCGATTTGCTCTCTCTCTTTGTGTGTGTGTGTGTGCGTGTGTGTGTGCCAGTAGCTACAGCATCTAACAAACAAGCTGCTGCCAACCTTCCACTCATTCAAGCACGGGGACGATGTGCTCTTCGGACCTCGTGAGGTGCCGGGGCTGCTTCACGTAACGTGAGCAAGCAGAAAAACTGGAAGATAACAGATTGGAGGCTAGGGTTAGCACCGCGAAACAACGGAAACGGCCCAAGCTTGCAGGCTCTGAGGTGCCGACCAAGGAGTTTCTTAGCTAGAAGTCGCCTCGGAAGCAGTGCGCTGTAGTTCCGGCAGCAAGGCTCGACCCAGTTGGTTCAGAACGAGAGCTAGTTGCAAATGCGTACCATTCTGCATGACACGCGAATCACGATGATAGAGCACTGCCCTACACTTCGAACTTCAGTCTCTGCATAGATGCCTGCAGCACCGCTAATTTCCGCGGCAATACCCTGAAAACCTGCCGCAGTCCAGTCACCGCAGTCGCTGCTGGCGGGCCTTCTTTTGGAGCTCCTGCTATGCAGTTTGAGCTAAAGCCTTTCATGTCCCACCATGCTGCATTGATTAGCAAGCCAAGTTTGCAGCCAAGAACTCACCGCCTCTACAGCTGGTTATGGACCCATGCCGAATGGCTGCAGGGCGGTTAGTGGTCACCCCCGCTTCACGCGAGCATTCGTTCAGAAAATAATATTGTCTTACACTGGTTTAGTGTCGATTTCGCAGAGCCCGAAGCGAGCTGTGTATCAGCATTGGTTCCTGCCTGGTCCTCACGGTGGCGCCTTCTGTCGACCAAATCTTGCAGCTCCTGGCAAGGACGCTAATTACCCTTTCAATCCCTTTCATCTTGATTTGAGAATCTGCCTGGAAAGGGGGCAAAGGAGTGGTGCGAGACGGGATGGCTGGGCAGAACGGGGGGCGGGGCGGAGCATGGAAGGTAAGGGCAAAGGTCAGAGCACTGGTATGAGCGTAGCGATGGTATTGCAGGCATCTGTCCATTCTATCACTGCCGCGTCACCAACGGCAAACCTGTGCAGCAAAGGAAACTGAACATCGAGTGGCTGATGAGATGCCTGCACCCGCCGGGCGCTGAGGCGAACCAGGCTTTGTGGAGAAGGTTGCGGTGTGCCTCACGGCAGAGTCGTGCAGAGTCTATATGCTGCTGTGGCAGACTTTGTTTTCGTGACTCCGCATCGCAACATGGTGCAGCAACTCTAGAAATGTTCCGTTCCAAACCCATGACCTCTCCGTGAAGTCCACTACCAGTGACTACCAGCCTGCTGCTCTTCTCGGCAAACTGATCTTCTGCCCGTCAATGGAGAGGTCCACACCCTCTCATGGAAACAGAAATCTAGGCATCTGTGCGGACTAGATTACCGGTGCTGAGCCACGCAAGCTTGCCATCCCCCCTCCCCAAAAAACGAAATCGCGCTGATGTGCTTCGCAACCTCACATGTCGAGACATCAGTGGCTATGTAGTTGCCGCCATGGCGCTGCATGGAGTCCCGGCAGCTTTGGAATCCTTAGCAGGAATCCTACTGCGCGAACAAGCACTGGATCAAGATCTGCTGTTTGGCTACTGGACGCCTCGGTTGCAACTAACGACAAGATCCGACACGTACGAACATACTGTATTCACCATTGTGACGCCCCTCCCGACACCTCGATCGTAACTAAAACGACAAGATCAGATACGTATGAAAATACTGTATTCACCAGTGTGACGCCCCTCTAAGGACGCCTTTTGCATACCCGGGACGCCTTAGGTCATGCCCCCAGCATCTTTCGTATCTGACAGTGTGTGATAGTGTGGGTGGCTTCGTCATGGGCCAGTCAGTTGAAGACGTCTGCACATCTGCATTGCCTGAGAAGAAGGCCAGGCTTGCCTGATTGAACCGACACCCCACTTGACCTTCCACTTGAAGCTGCGAAAAATACTGGACATTATATTTCTGCGGTGGTTTTGCCAGAAATGCATGGCTCTCATCACTCAGAATCACTCGTGGTCCCTTGGCTGTCGCCATCATTGCTGTGGCTCCATTTTTCCCCACCCGCTTCGCTGACCAGGTCGCACCGCGGGGCTGTGGCTCCAGGGGTTTAGGGCTTATTACCCTAGTTAAATCTCCGTTTGGCTGAAACTGGTTGTGGACAGAACCCGAGACTCGAGAAACACTTCTACTGTTTTTTGTGTTTCCCGGCCACCTGGGTCCTTCATAGATGAGCTCGAACTTGAGCGTCCCGGGCTCGGCGGGCTCATGCCTACAGCACTGGCACCAAAAGAGGAGGGGCCAAACGAACACCAACGAAGGGTGCTTCTAAACACCCGAGTGCTGCAAGTACAGTTCCTGCCTGTCTGGAGGAGGGCCATCAATGGCGATACCAATAGCATCGCGGACGCCTCGGAAACTGAGTTGCCCGAACCTGTGCCTCAAAGCCCAAAGCCTCAGGGTGTTGAGGGAGAGGGCCTGTGGAATGAGGCCGATGCTGGTATGTCACAGGAAAACCCAAGTCAAAATTTATTGTTCGCACAGCGGCAAGCATCGCAAAGGCGGCTGGTTACTGGACCGGACGCCTGCATCATCGGAATGTCCTGAGCAAAGCTGTAAACATAAAAGAGTGAGCGGCTGCGTATGCAAGTCTATGCCAGGATGCGTTCACCTCCAGAAGCCAGACGTTGTAGTCTGCATCCACCTGCTGTTACTTATGCCAAACGGCAGGGTGGCTCTTGTTATGCCTCAGTCTGAAGGAACCTCTCTGATCTTCTGAGCCCGGACCGAACCCACTCTCGACAGTGAGCCTTGCGGCATGGCATCCTACTTCTGGCTATTCACGGCCTTGAAATCTGCCAAATTTGCTCAACAATCGCTCAAGAGTTGCTCAACAAACTTGACCCGCTGAAACCTCGCACGTTTGCCCCGCCCCGACGACCCGTACGCCCGACTTCGATTATTGAGTGGGTGCAAGCAACAAAGCCGAGCTGACCATGAAGTCGTAGCCGAACAGCTGGAAGCTACAGGAGCTGTTGTGAGGCCTGGCACCCGGCACGAGTCTTCAATGAACCACAGTCCCAGAGCTTTCTGCATTGCGGGGCGATTTGGCATTCCTCACAATGCATCATGATCCGTAGCAGCTCCGTGTCACATAGACCAACAGCCTGCCTGGATAAGACTTCGGCAACGCTCTGCAGCGAGGCAATGACTACCTGCTGCATGGCCGGGCGGACCTGCACAAAAGTGCTTGCCGAGTAAAAGCAAGTTTTCACCTCAATCAGTGGTGATTGCGGCTCCACATCACGAAATCAACCAACATCGCAGCTTCTGCCCCGAGCAACTGAACACTTCGGAGGCCGCATCATGCGTCTCAGGCACATCTCCATCCCCTCTGACCCTCGGCCTTCTCTGCCCAAACATCCCGACCAGCTGTCTCTTGCAGAAGCTGACGATATCTCTCCTGTTTTGACAGCCCTCGCAAGGAAGCTCTGCACTCTTGACCCGTCTCTGGCTGCCCTGATTCTCCTGAGTCCATTGACAGCGCCAGTCTTCATCATCAGGGTTAAAGTTCCTCGGCTAATTGTGTTGAATGCGTGTGTGATGGTCCTCTCCGGCACATCGATAGAAGCACACAGTGACCCTGTTTGCGCACATGTTCGCCCTGCTTCCCGAGCATTCAAGGATCCCTGATAAGCCCCACGCTTTTACGGCAGCATGACTCGTCTTCCTGTTCCGCTATGTCACGCGAGAGAGCTCCGTGCAGTGCTGCGAGCGGCACTTTGCGAAGGTTAGCTGTTAGCTTGCCGGTGAAGCCTTGTGGAGCTCAGGAGGCCCAAGAGTGACCAACAAATTGTGGGTGTTGGGAACCGAAGCATCTGTTGTTTAGAATTTGGCTGGCTCCGCGCATGCTTGCCGTCCATTATATACACTACACACGCATGCATGATTTAACCTGCAAAAGCTGATGACTGCACTTTTAGCACATGATCATGCCCCAGCGAAAAACACTGAATTTCTGAATGAAGGTGACAGAGGCCATGATGACGATGGTGGCGATTCATGCTTTTTTTGCGCTATGCGTCTGCATATAGTGCCGCGGCTCACATGGATTCACGCGACATGTCTCTACGAAGCATGATCTCCACGATGCCGGCAGCTTCTTCTGCCGACACATGATGACGCAGGCACAGATAAGTGCGGTACAGTAGCACCCCAAAAAGCTCTCTGCACTGGTATCTGCGGCTCCAGCAACACATACTTCGATTCTTTGATTTTGAGCTATTGACTCGCTGCCAGCTGACTCCCATACCGCCCTGGAGCATCTGCATAAAGCCTCTGAGAGCTCCGGATATCACCAATCTGATGGGATGCAGTGATTACAACAGTTAAAGAGGTGGTTATAACAAGTAACCAGTAGTCGACTCAATTCGCACAGCATGCAAGCCACACACACACACAACGCACACACACACACATATATATATATATATTATACATAAATACAGAAATACATACATACATACATACATACATACAGACAGACAGACAGACATACATACATACATACATTATATAGTTTTTGGATCGGCGCGAGATGGCGGTGGGCTGGCTTGATAACTTTGGCATCATCGACAAGGGGCTGTAGATGCAGCTGGAAGCTGTATGCTGCAAGCCAGTACAGTATGAACCATACCTCCTTTCTCGGTTTCTCCTCATTGTGCCGTGAAACCAGGCGAACCAGATTCATGCGACGTCCTTCTGTTCCAGCACAACGAGCTCATGGTTTTTTTGTTTCCCCCGTTCTTTCACTTTGAGCCGTACAGCAACTGTCTCCGGTGTTGCCGGCAATAGTTCGGGAAACTTAAGGCACCGAATTCTACCCACGCTCACTGCCCACACCACACCAACTTCCTTGACGAGCATCGGATGGTGCTTCATGATGATGGTGTGCGTCAGATGCGTGAAGCCTTGGCGACCCAGTGCAAGGATCTTTTTGGAGGAACCACGCTGCGAGGAACCCAAGGCGGCATCGAAGCACCTGCAACTTGGGTTCCGACGGTCGGCAAAGTCATCCAGAGTGTACTCGTTCGCTGCAATACGAATGTAGCCTGTGCTTTGGGCAGGAAGCAGCGGCAACTCTTCTTCCCGAGCCAAACAAATGCATGAAGTGTCACGGGCGTGGGGAGTAACGGGAAGCCAACGAATGGATTACAGCGGAAACAGCAACCGTGCCAGCAGCGTAACAGGACCACTGCAGGAGAGAGCCCAAACCGGAACTACGACAGCTGGCACGGCGCGGCGACCTGTTTCATTGTTCTTGCAATGTGAGGGCCGAGAATGGGCAAGCGACAACACAAGAGGTCAACAACCTGAAAGCATTTATCTACGACTCTACGACGACGATTGAGAAGACCTTCGATTCACGCTGTCAGCACTCGGTCCAGCGAGGTGAAATCTCTCGGTTTAGGGATTAGGCTCATGGTGTCAACGTCTGCGGTTCTGGCCTTAAGGACTTGAGGTGTGTGTCAGTTGAAGGTGTTTGGGCTTCAGGTCGACATCTTGAATCGAGGCAGCTCCCTCGACTTGCTAAGCTGCTAACCTGACATGACTGAAGTCCAGCATCCCCATATCCAACACTGTAAGAGCTATGACGCCTTGTAACCCAGATTCCGTGCACCGACCTGATTTGCCCGAAGGCATTTCGGCTCTTCACGGACCCGGTCTGAACGCCGAAACCAAATGCTTCTACGAGTAACCGAAAGGAAATCACCTTGCTAAAGAACACGTCTTGCTCATTCCAAGAAGCACTCACTGTAGAAGTAGATGGTCAACGGGTTGACAGAGGTCACCAACACCCACTGGCGGATGTCATGCTTCCGCGCTCCGATCCTGAAATTGATTGGCAGCCATTGGGGTAACTTTGATGGAACCGCGAAGATTGAGTGTCTTCCGCCGCAGCCGTAGTACCCGGACTGTACATAGTCTTCAGAAGTTGTGCTGACTGCCCGCCTGCCATTGCGTGGCATTGTCGGTGTATGGCTCAATGTTCAAAGACACTTGGGTCTCGGGCTTGCTCCTATGCCAAGTCTGCCAAGCTGCAGCAACGGATTCTCAATGTACTTCCTGAGGCGTGATTCAGCGGAGTCATTTGGGATCAAAAGCCATCTAGTTGCCCAGCACAGCGCACTGGCTCGGTCTAACAACGCAGCCCCGCGGCTGGCACACGTACGTGCACGTCTTATTGCGGGCTTGCTGGAAGATCCGGTCGAGGTCATTTTCTACCTTGGACTTCAGATCAAGTTCCCTGCATCTCAGCTGTTGGTACGCTCTCACGACTCGGACAAGCCAGGCGAGGTCCAACAGGTGCAGGTCGGCGTGACACAAAGTGAAGCTCCCCAACTCGGACTGCGCGAAGACATCCTAGTGTCTGTTGATAAGAGCCGCAGCACTTGTCGATATTCTTCGCCCCACTAAATGTATAAGGTGGACACTCAAGGGGAGATGCAGCAATTACACCATGTAATGCCGGCAAAGAATATTCGGATACGTTCTTTGTAAGCCGTGCATTACTGCCGCCTGACTGCGATGATGCCGTGGCCTCGCAAGCTGTTTGCAGGCTTCCTCGGCGAGGAACATCGCAGAAATTAATGAATCAGTGCACTTCCCATAAGTACTAAGTACTGTTACTATGCACAACTCGTACATGTTGTGTAACTTAGCTCGAAGGCACCACATTCATGGCAACATACACTCCAAGCCGCTCTTGTTGATTGAACTACAACAGTTCACAACCCTTTCACCGTTTCGATCGCCCATGTTACTACGTCTGTGAGGATATCATCGCAGCTAGTTGGCAGGATCCAGACGTTGCGCCGATTCAGGTTGAACTGCGGGTGCTGCTTCAAACATTCGATCACCTTGGAGCAGGCAAGATTGTGTTGCCCCCTGAAACTGGAAACCACCACGGTGCAAGCTCGACATGTGGCATTACTTGATGGATGACATGGGACAGCACTGACAATCCCTGAAACAATAATTCGGGACACCTGTAATCTGCACGTGTAGTGCTGCCCGTTTAGACATACAGGAAGCGCACTGGCTCAACACACACACACTAATGTAGCCCTAGAGACCTGGCTGAGGATTGTTTAAACTGTCGACAAAAATCACAAATTACGATGCTCCCACGATGGAGCCGAACAGGAGCCTGCCTCCTCGACTTCCTGTCGCAGTTCGGTGCCGGTCGGCTCTTCCAGCGGCTCGCAGGGCTCCTCCTCGAAGGAGAGGGACATGGGAGCTCGGTGCGAGTAGGGCGAGCAAGCATCAAACAGGCCACAAAAAGTGGAGTCGAATTCACTTGTTGATGAAGGAGTCGAGACCGTCAACAATTAATTTTGACTTCGAGCTCATGCTACTTCATGCTACCGGAGGCTCCGATGCATCAAAGCCGCACAAGGTTTGTGCTGGCATTCTGGTGCGATCCATCAGCGGGCCAGACTACAGCCAGCTGAACCGAGCAAAGCCAGACTCACCACAACCTGCCCTTGCATGGCTCATCCGATCTTAATTGACGTTCGAAGAGTAAACATTCGTTTGACATTGTCCTCTTCTGGCTCGACATCCTCGTTTTCCTCCTTGTCTTCTGGCTCATCTTCCTGGGAGCTCTTGCCATGGCACACTGGGGGAAATGTTGTTGACTCGGTATTCGCAGATGGTCCGAGTCGGCACCAAATGAACGGGTCGCGGTCCCACCTCTAAGGTCCCAGACCCGGCCAGCGGCTTTTCCTCTTCCGATGCCTTTAACTTCTTCGTGCTCCGACGGCGCTTCACCTCAGCATAGCCCTGTGCTATGGATAGTGTTGCGGTTCAATTGCAGCACCCAGCAGTGCAGCTCCGAACCAGGAACGTTGACAGGCTTTCTGCTGCGAACGATCACTGTTGCACGAGGCTCCAATCATCAAAGGTGCCGAAGCTTGCTTACACTGACTTGTCGCTCATCACAAAGTCCAGATTGCGAGGGAGGCATGACATGAAAGGCCACGTGGCAGCACGAGTGCTTAGAAAACCAGGGACAACACACATTTATTCCGGAAAGAAACCGATACTGTTGCCAATGCCCAAAAATCTTCAATGTGGAGCGGACAGGATGCCTTTGCCTGCTCTGCAAGCTGCTGGAGCTTCCTGCACGTGATCGGAGAATGGCTTCTGCTACGACAGATTGTTGCAGGATCTTGTTTTGACCATCGACACTTCCGGGCTTGCACCACCTGGACCACAGCACCAGTCTTTCGTGCAAGTCCTGTCATACTGCTCGATGAGCTGCTTGCCTTTCTCGTTGAGCTGTTTTCCTTCAATGTTGCGCAGTACTGCGGAAGAAGAGTGGCTGACAAGGTACTTGGGCAGAGTTCGCTCTAAAATCCAAGCTTCGCCGCTGCTTCTCATGCTGCCAGTCGATGGAGGCCACATTGGTCTGAGGTGTCTCGAAATCAGCGGCCGCCAGAATGTCCCACTCCTGCACACACAACAATGCAGTCGAGCTCGCATCTTGCATTCAATGTTTCCACGAAACACTGACTCAATTATTTCATCGCTTTCCACAGCGCAAATCTGCAAAGTCGGAGGTGTGTTGGCAGCTGTGGCCGGCTCAGTGGTTTGGCTCCACACCAACAAGAGCATCTCTTGGTTTCTCTGGACTCCTCTGCATTGAGCACGTAGAAGGACAGCTTCTACAACTGATTAGCAAGGATGCCGTGCGAAAAGGGCTGTTACTTTTGGAGCACCTTGCTGAAGAGATATTTCAGCGTGGGGCCTTCAAAAATTGCTGCATGCGCAGGCCTGACGATAAAACTGCAGCTTCGGGCAACTCGTGGCACTTTAGCACGTGATGATTAATTGCATGCGGCACCGCACTTCCGCCGGTCTCCTTGCGCTTGACCCGAAAGTCCACCTGCCGTGCCGCCGTCTATGTCCAGCGGTGTATGAGCTGAGTCGTCCATATATAGGCGAACAAAAGGCTCACGATGAATATCCAAGTCGGCAAGTAGGCTTCAAATCTGAAGAAACATCCGAATCTCGCCCCGGAAGCTTTGGGCATATGGAGTTAGCGTCAGGCAACATGATGTTGATCGAAACGCCTGCCTGTTCAGCTTCGTTTGTGTCACTCAAGAGCTTGGAATCGATGTCCGTTAACCGGCGCTTCACGACGCACAAAGCCTCGGCATAAGCTCAGCAAACTATCTGGTGCTGCTAAACGACGAGTTTCGAGAAAGAGGAGGCACTTCGCAACCTGCGATTTTCTGATATTGATTGTGTCTTTAGACAAGATGGCAAGCAATCATAAGTAGATATTGCAACTGCCGAGGCCCTAACCATGCGAACGACGCCTTCTTGGAAGGTCTCCTTCGCTTGCCTTCGGCATAGAAAAGGCTACAATCCGAGGCTTTGTGAAGGAGAGAAAGCACACCAACATCAGGAATTGCCACTTCAGGCAGTGATTTGCGTACATGTGTTCCTCTTTCGGAAGGCTCTAACCTGCGAGGCTTTGCTGTCACTTGATGTACTGCAGCAGAGACACGTAGATTGATGACAGAGCCATTCCTTGTCATTTGCACACAAGCTTTCTGCAAAGAACCCGGGGAACTGCCACTGCAGCTTCTTTGATGGCCCCTCGCAAAGTCATGTAGAATGGGCTTATAAGGAGTTTCAAGAATTGGCCCAAGCATGTCAAGAAACACTGCTCAGGCGGGGAGCTTTCAGCACGCAGCATGCTTTGGAGTATTTGAACTCCAGTGCAAATTCCTGCAATGCCGACGCTCTGTCCAGTGGGAAGCACTCCGGGTAGAAGCTTCCTCACGTGGCACGGAATTGGCAAATGATATTGTCATTGTGGCAGGGGCTTTCACCGCATTCACAACGCTTTCGGACTGTCGGGAGAAGGTGGCCCAAGCAACAATTGAACGAGATCGCCCACGCACGACATGACGAAATCGTCTCTGCGTGACCGAGGATGGAGCACGGTTGTTTCGCCATGTGGCCGTCAGAACGTTACGACGCCCACGCCAATTCATTCATTCCGTGTGGCAACATTCACTATTGACAATGATAGATGAGACCCTGATAGTCTAGCCATGTAGGGCGCAGGTTCCAACTCTGGTAGCGTTGTCAGGGCTTAGTTTCGCTGTTGCAGCCTGTTGCAGCCGCGAACAAACAGCTACAGTATGACTATCTGCTCCAACCCCCCGCAAACCCGCATCACACTTGACTTCCAACACTCGGATTGTAATACCAAACCTTTTGCAAAGCTGCTGGAGTCGGCCGGGCTGGAAGCTGCCTGCAAGTTCTCAGCCAAACCTGGCATTCCAGCCGCAAAGCTGGTTCACAGTCGAAGCGTGACCTCCCTAACGCCCCTAACCTTCAAAGTAGAGACCGCTTGGACGAGCCTGACTTGGTCGTCAGCTCGGAGTCACACTCGAAATGGTTCACAAGCTTCGGGGGCGACAGGGTTTTCCAGTCAACCTGCCAACGGAAACGTCGTCTCGCTCAACAAAAACAAGTCAACGTGCATTGCACATGCTTCCTGCTTTTAAGGGTGTGTTGCGAATCGGCTTGCTCAAAGGTCGATGGTAACGGTAACCACCAACAAACAGTGCAGATATGACTCTTAACAGCAAGAAAAGACCAAGGCAAACTCAAAAAAACAGTGGAGACATGAAAAGACAAAGGCAAACTACCAAAAAAAAGGCAGTATCACCCAAGCAGCCAGATGCGGAAGCGCTGGGATTCACTACTGCTGCAGCGGTGGTTGCATTCTCATAATCTTCGTGATGGACAGTTATTTGGAGTGATACATAAACACCATCTATATATCAACCATGGCAATCGCGCATAAGCGCACCTAGAAAAAGTTGCGATCGTGTTATTGACACTGGATTAAGGTTGTGGTGGCGGCTGTGGCTTCCCACGATTGACAACACCAGAAACTTCATCTTGCGCATCTGTTTCAACAGCCACAAACGAAACAAGTACCTAGCATGCAAGAAAGACTGCAAGTCTAGAGCGGCAAGGAAGCGACACTACCCAGAACAGCAGCACAAGCACCAACATCACAACGAACCCTGATGTTTAGCAATAAGTTATAAGCAGAACAACAGATAAGGCAGATGAGGATATATGCTGATGCTACGACGAACAGCAGTGTCGACAATGGTGTTTACCGAAGTAGCTGCAATCATCCTAGGAGCTTCAGTTAGCATGACCATTGTAAATAAGTAAACGCCATGGACAAGTGCGCAGCATGTCGCAGCCAGACACAAGAAGTACTTCTTGCAATGATCGAAGACTGCGGAAAATGAAGGAAACATGTGCTTGGGCGAACAGCCGGAACTGCGCGAAGTACCAGGGTGACCCGGCCTTCACTCGCGGTCCCCACTTCAAGTCAAAGTCTGATCTGGACTCGACATCCATCTCCACGAACCCTCGAGACAGAAGCTCTTGCCGAACCTGTCAGGTGGATGGCTAATGTTCTCCTGCCTACGAACAGCGACAAATATTTTGCAAGCGACCCTGGCAAATAATCGGCATCTGCAGACAAGGCTAGCATTGGAGGCTACAGGCAGCAACAACAGCCAGGCACCCACATCCCATGGCCCGAGCGCCGCACGACGTCTAAGTTGGCACACTCGGGATTGCCCGTGATGACGAACGTTTTCGCTTTGGCCACAGGAGACCGTCTGGAGTTCCTCTGCCATGTGCTGGACATGTACTGTCGGCACCAATCGGCCTGATACCGTTCCAAGTTGCAAGCGCGCTACATAGAACAGCACACCACAGTCGCGGAGCATGTTCATGCTGCTAGCGGCTGAGCGTATCAGCCTATTCTTCCGTGCCGTCCAGGCGCTTGGTGGAGGCCGGACCCACGCAGGAGGTCGAGCCAAGCAGGGTTGGAAGCAGTTGCCTCCACGCCCACATCCCATATTGCATGTGCTGATGCTTTCTATGTTGTCGAGTGGGGTCATACCTAACGAAACACACAAAACATGCACGTGAGGACTCTAACGCAAACATCTCCATGCATAGACCCCAATATATACAAGTGCACATAAACACATGTATGCATGCGTACATACATACACACACACATACATACATACATACATACATACATACATACATACATACATACATACGTGCAAACATCCGTGCATGCATGTGCATGCACACGGGCATGTACGCGCACATGCAAGTACATGCACACACACACACACATGCGCATACATACATACATGCGCATGCATACATACATACATACATACATACATACATTCCATCCATCCGTCCATGCATGCATGCATGCAAACACACGCGACATACATACATACATACATACATACATACATACACACATACATCCATCCATCCATCCATCCATGCATGCATGCATGCATGCATGCAGGCATACATGCATACATACACACATGCGTACA
>CAJNJA010098541.1:4911-15068 GCA_905231915.1 Symbiodinium necroappetens
CTAAACCCTAAACCCTATATCTTAAGCCCTAAACCCTAAAACCCTACACCCTAAACCTCAAGCAATCCGAGGACTTGGCCACCTTTGGCTCTGCCGTCAGCAGCTGCTCAGGGCGATGGGAGGCGGCTGCGACGCTGCGTCTGAACGTTTTAGGCTCCTGGGTTCCCTAGGGGTTCCCTAGGGTTTCTAGGCGTTTTAGGGTTTCTAGGGCTTTCTAGTGTAGGGTTTCTAGGGTTTAGGGTTTCTAGGGTTTATAGGGTTTAGGGTTTAGAGTTTAGGGTTTTTAGGGCTTCAGGGCTTAACACTTTGGGGCTTATAGCAAGGTTCAAAGCTGGGGGTTTACGACAGGGTTTGGGGTTTCGGGCCGTAGGTCTTATCACTTTAGGGTTTAGCACTTCAGGGTTTACTGGGTTCTTGTTCAAGCCACAATGGGGATCTACAGTAAATATGAAGGTTCCTTAGTAGGGTAAGTAGCTTAAACGGTAAGTTCATGACTTCAGGGTTTAGGGTTAGGGCTTCAGGGTTCAGGGGTCGCGAAGAGGTTTATGGAGGCCTTAACGAACTTAAGCAAAGGCGAGGATGTTGGGGGGTTTGAAGTTAGGACCCTAAACCCTAAATCATTTAGGTTGCCTTTGGGTTTGACAGGATCCTGCCCAGTCTGTCTTTTGCTGTGCAGGTTTCGGGGTCCACGGCTTTCTGGAGTTAGGTCAAGAGGCCAAGGGGTTTAGGTTTAGGGTCCGGGGGTTTGAGGGTTATGGGTTTAGGGGCCATTGGTCCTTGCAGGCTTCAGTACTGAATGCCGTGGTTCTGTCTTAAGTGCCACTGCTCCTCCCATTGTACCCCGCAAAGTAGCCTCCAGGTAACCCTAAACCCCAAAAGCAAATATCATATATCCTAAAAGCCCTAGAGCCCTAAACTCTAAACCTCAAAGGAATCTTCGAAGGAACCCCTAACCCCTAAACCCTAAACCCCTAAACCCCTAAACCCTAAACCCTAAAGGAACCTCTGAAACGTAACCCCCATACAGCTTCGATTGTTGGTGCATGATTTCGATGCACAGTTCAGCAGGGCTCATCACATCCCTAACCGCACCCCTTCTATGACATAACGTAATATAACATATGTTGTCAGAGTTTTGTATAATCAGTCTAATATAGGATTTGCATGATACAACATAATATAATATATAACCTAGTATAGTATAGTATTGTCTTTTATGTCACGATTGAAGGTTTGGGGTTCAAGGGCCTTCCTTCTTGGAATAGGTCCCCTTCTACACCGCACGCCGCATCAAAAGCCCCAGGAAGCCACGTTCCGATGGGCCGTGAACCTTCAACGCTTAGGGCACCTTTAAAGGAACCCTTGAACCCTGAAAATCCTGGAAGGAAGCCTGAAAGGAACCTTGAAGGAACCGTTGGGGGAGCCCTCAAGGGACTCTTCAATTCCACCTTTGAATCGCCCTGAAAGCGACACAGAATCTCAAAACCGTTAAACCGTAGACCCCTAAACTCTAAACCCCTAAACCCTAAACCCTAAACCTCGAACCTCCCTAAACCCAAGGCCCTTAAACCCTGAACTTCTAGGAGCTAAAGCCCTAAGCCCTATCCTCTGAACCCCTAGGCCTCTGAAACCCGTTAACCCAAAACCCCTGAACTTTCAACTCAATTCTAGGAAGCTGCATGCGGACATGCCTGGGCTCCACGTTCGACCCAACGTGATCAACTTCAACGCGATGCTGAAGGCTGGGCTTGTGGGTTCCTTCAGGGCTTCGTAACCCCAAACCCCAAACCCTAAACCCCAAACCCCAAACCCTAAACCCTAAACCCTAAGATTCCTCTAAAGGTTAGGGGTTTAGGGCTTCTAGCAGGATTCCTTTAAAGGTTGCTCTAGGGCTCTTCCAGGGATTGGGCATAGGGGTTCCTTCAGGGGCTTTAGGGTTTTAGGGCTTTGAAGACTCGGCTTTCTGTCTAAGTTCTGGTCCCTCCGCCTATGCGGCATCCGTCCCCTTAAACTCTATGGTTGATGATATAAATCCTGCATTACCCATAAAAAGGACCAGAATTCCATAGTTTAAGGGTCCTTAAGGTCATGCAGGATTTATATCATCAACAGTAGTTTCAGCTGCTAAAGCCCTAAACCCTAGACCGAGCCCTCACCCCGAAACCAATCCCAATGCCTTTCGACCTCTACCCAATGCCTTAAACCCTGTACCCAGACCCTCATCCCTACCCATAGGCTCCATAGTAGTTCCTGTTTGGGGTTACCTTATAGGATCCCAAAGATGACCCACAAGAAGGAGGCACTATGGAGCCTATGGGTATGCCCTAAGCTGGAAGCCCTACCACCCATCAAGCTAAGTCCTGGCCGCCCTACCGTTGCTGGTATAAATCCTGCGTTACCTATAAAGGACCCTATACTATGGGAGTTATGGTATATTCCTTATTATGGGTAATGCAAGACCCTATACTTTGGGAATTATGGTATATTCCTTATTATGGGTAATGCAGGATTTATACCATCAACCGTAGTACATGCCTTGGAAAGGCCTGCGAGAGATCTGCCCAGTGGCCGATCGCCCTGCGGCTGCTCAAAGAGACTTATCTTGAACACCCCCAGACCTTGAAAGCCTAAACCCTATATCCGAAACCCTAAATCCTAAATCCTAGACCTAAACCCGAAATCCTAGTCCTAAACACGGTTCCTCAACCACTGAATTCTCAGCCGCTGAGCCCTAGACCCCAGAATAATCCCAACCCCTGAACCCTAAAGCCTAATACCCAAAACCCAAACCTTAAAACCTAAAGGCTTCAATCCTAACCCCAGACACGACGTCAAGACATATACGATGGAGTGTACAGTTTCGGGTTTTTGAGGCGCATTTGTTCCCTTTTAGGGTCAGCCCCTGAACATGACCGAGGAAGATATGGCACCGAAAACTCAGCACTTCCACGTAGGGTTTAGGGTTTTAGGGTTTAGGGTTCTATGGCCTGGGCCATGCGATGTTCAGCAATTCAATCCTGTTCCGTATACAGTTATACAGCAATATGGGACTTTCCGAAAATTAGGGTACCTTATTTTGGGGTCCTTATAGTAAGGATCCTACTATTTAGGGTACTATATTAGGGTCCCCTATTTTCGGAAAACCCAATATGCGCGGAGAGACAAGTCTGAGGACTTTGCCTGTAAGCTTTGCAGGACAGGAGTTCGCATGGAAGTTTTAGGATTTAGGATTGGGGTTGAGGGTTTACAGGTTTAGGGGTTTGGGGGTTTAGGGTTTAGGGGTTTAGGGGCTAAGGGGTTTAGGGGCTTAGGGGTTGAGGGGTTTAGGATTTAGGTTAGAGTTAAGGGTTTAGGATTTAGGGTTAAGGGTGAAGGGCACGGCTGTAGGGTTGGATCAGGATCGAGGCTTTGCGGTGTAGCATTTGACCGGCTTGGCTCTCAGTGCATGGCGTGAAGGGTACTTGGAGGCCCAGGGGACTTAGTAAGTAGGTTATAAGTAGAGTTATATGTATCCTTTTAAATGGAGTTAACCCACTTTTAACCCTACTTATAACCTACTTACTAAGTTTCCTGGGCCTCTAAGTACAAGTGGGGACCCAAAGCTGTAGGGTTTATTTCAGAAACCCCAGACCCTAAAGCCCTAAACCGCAGGGTGCGCTTGCCATCCTGCAAGCCCAATCCTCCAGGTCAGGCGAACTAAACCCAAAATGCCAAAGCGACCGCCTTGACCCAAAGCTTTCGAAAACACCCCCAAAACCCCCAACCAACATCCCCAACACCCCCAACACCCCCAACAGGCCCAACCCCCCAAAACCACCAAACCCCCAAACCTCCAAACCCTACCAGGACATGCCATCCGCTGAAGTTGCACCAGACAGGCAAAGCTTGAATTCGGCCCTCTCCTGCTCTGAGCAAGACGCTGTGATCTCGCAGGTCTTGTTTAGGGACCTGGAAGCCAGTAAGCTGGTTTCCTAAAGGAGGGTTCTCTATGGGTTAGGGTTTAGGGTTTGATTTCCTAAAGGTCTTTTTAAGGGTTCCATAGGGGTTACTACGAGGGTTGTTATCTCTACAGCATGCCTTGATCACTTAATTCCATCTTCTTGAAAGCCGTACATTCTCGAGTTCCGTTGCGGTGCCTTTGGTGTTGGGGGCCAAAACACCAATCCTTGCTGCACCTTCATGAGTTTTGCTCATTGCCCAGTTTGGCGATGGGCGGGACTGCGGATGCTGCGAGGTCTCCCTCCAAGGTGAACCCGGAAGTGTAAACCCGAATCCCACACGTCGACCCTGAACCACAAGCACACCGGGAGGCAGGCATTCGCGGCAATCCATCCGGAATGCGATGTCTGCAGAAAAGTTGTGGAAACTTTATTCGGGTTCCTACATGCCAAAAACCTTCACCCAAAGCCTTACGTTTCCTGGGGACAGTAGCTCCTGCATGCTCCTTCCCGGATAGTGATGCCGAGAGCATAGAGTCCATTGTAAAGTTCCTCACCCACAGCCCTTGGATCATGCACCAGGAGCCCTAAACTCATCTAAAGTCCCTACACCCTAACCCCTGAACCCTAAACCCGAACCCCTAAACCCGAGAAAACTGCTGTAGAAGCTTTATAAAGGAATTTCCTTACCTGGAGCCCAAATGCAGCCCGAAGAGCCCTAAAATTCTATGGAATCCGCTTGATTGAAGGAAGAATCAGAGCCCTTTAAGGGCACTCTAGGGTACTACAATGGGCTCCCCTGCAAAAGGAGCCCCAAAAACCGAAACCCTGGGCCCTACACAACTTTGTTTCACCCTGCGGAGCCCCCTCGAAAGGAGCTCCTTCGATTCCAGGGGCTCCTTTAATCAAAGGATTCGGCTGTGCCACTAAAGGGCCCCTTTAAAGGAATCCTGTACCCCTAAAAGGAACCCATTAGGGCTCCCTTACTTGAAGGGTTCAGGGAGTCCCCTAATATAGGGGCCTTAATAATAATAAAAATAACGTAATGATAATAATTTTCTTAACAAAAATAGCACTAGTCACAATGAAAATAAATAGCAAGAATAATAAAGATAACAACAACAACAATAACAATAATAATAACAATAATAATAATCATACTAATAATCATAATCATCAGAATAATAATAAGAATTAGAAGAGTTTTTTTTGGGCGGGGGTATATTATGCTATCATCATAATAAGGGCCCTCCCGACATATAGTATTAGTAAGTCTTTCGGCCCCTTTTTTTCAGCCCTCGATGCACCAAAGCCGGGAGCTTCCTTCGTCCTTCCGAGGTCTGGGCCGACAATGTCATGGAGCTCAAGGCTGCCCTAAGCCCTAAACCCTAAACCCTAAATATCCTAAACCCCAAATATCCTAAACCCTAAATATCCTAAACCCTAAGCCCTAAACCCTACACCCTACAACCTAAACCCCCCTTGAAAGGCGTCTTTCTTCTTCAGAGGGTTCCCTTCAAAAAGGGTTCTTTGGAGGGTGCTGAGGGACCGTTTCGGGGGTTCAGGGCTTCGGGGGTTTAGGGGTTCAGGGATTCAGGGGTTCAGGGTTTAGGGTCTAGGGCTTTGGGGCTTTAGGGCTTTAGGGTTGAGGGTTGAAGTTTTAGTTGTTAGGGATTCGGGCCAACATGGGTTCCCCCCCTAACGGGCGTCTTTAGAGCGACTTCTTTGTAGGGTTCCCTTGAAAGGGCTTCTTTAAAGGGTGTTCTTCAAGGGGCTCCCTGCAAGAGTTCTTGACACTCTTCTTCTTTAGTTGTTTATAGGGACTTGCCAGTTGTTTAGACGGTGTTTAGCCGGCAGCCCAAAGCAGGACTTTGTCAAGCAGCCCCAAACCCCGAAGAGCAAACCTTCAAGCCACAATCCTGGACCCCAAATCCTAAACCCCAACCCCAGTTCACATCGCCCATTCCCATCCACACTTCAAGAACTATAGCTTTTCGCTCTAAGCACAGGCAACGCAAAATCCTACACTGCAAACGCGGAAACTGCAATGCATTTCACCCCCAGCCCGGAATCGTAAGCCTCAAATCCCATGTTCCAGCCTTTGGTGGTAACTATCAGCTTTTGCAGTGTTTTGTGTGGAAGTAGAGCTTTCGTCACCTACTTATGGCCGTACTGAAACACTCCGTAAGCCAGAACCCCCTTTCACAACTTCATAGCACAATAAACCTTTTCCTGAGCCTTAAACCCTAACGCCCTAGCACCCTTAACCCCCAGACGTGGGATGCAGTTGCCGTGCTTCCTAGAGGTTGCCTTGAAGCGAAGAGGTGCCATCCCAAACTCAAGCCGGACCGCAACCGACGCGCAGGACCCTCACAAAAAATACACTCAACCTGCAACCCTGCATCCTAAAGCCCTAAGACCCTAAAGCCCTAAACTCCAAACCCCTAAACCCTAAGACCCTAAAGCCCTAAAGCCCTAAACCCTAAACCCTAAGACCCTAAAGCCCTAAACTCCCTCAACTCTATAAACCCTAAGACCCGAAACTCCCTAAACTCCCTAAACTCCCTAAACTCCCTAAACTCTAAACCCATATTCCTAAGACCCTAAAGCCCTAAACTCCCTCAACTCTAAACCCTAAGACCCTAAACTCCCTAAACTCCCTAAACTCTAAACCCATATTAGAACCCCTAACCCTAAACCCTGAGACCTTAAACCCTCTAAACTCCCTCAACTCCAAACCCCATATTAGAATCCTCGGTTTGGGGCCCTAACCAGGCTTCCTTGGACGATCAGAAGCACCTGGCCATGGAGATGTCCGAGAGTGCCCGGCACCCTTCAATCCGACTTGGGGCTTCTAGGTTTAGGGGAATCTAGGCTTTAGGGGCTGCTAGGTTTAGGTTTAGGGGTTTAGGGTTTAGGGGTTTAGGGTCTAGGAGTTTAGGGTTTAGGACTTTAGAGTTTAGGGGTTTGGGGTTTAGGGGTTTAGGGTTTAGGGTTTAGGAGTCTAAGGTTTGGGGACTCTCTGGTTTTCCAGATTTTCGTGTTTTTGGGTTTCTTGGGGTTCAGGTTGCTGTGCTTTGGCTCCAGCCGGGCTTCAGGTTTAGGGTTCAGGGTTTAGGCTTCAGGTTTAGGGTTTAGGGTTTAGGGGGGCTTAGTTTGTGTTGCCGCTTAGAGTGTAGAGCTGCGTTCCAGGATGTACGTACATACGTACGGGCATACGTACATACGTACATACGTACATACGTACGTACGTACATGCATACATACGTACATACATACATACATACACACACACACACATACAGATGCACCCATCCCTCCCTCCCTCCCTCCCTCCCTGCCTGCCTGCCCGGCTGCCTTGCCTGCGCCTTTTGGTTGCATGGAGCACCAAATTACCGATTGATTGGGGTGTAGGGTTTTGGGCCATTGGGGTGGAGGAGGAGGCTTGGGGCTTGTTGTTCTTTGAGCCCGAACCTGCTACTTACAAATCCTCCATGTGCAATTTTGAGGCCAAGATGAGGGTTTGGTTTAGGGTCCAGGGTTTAGGCCCTGAACTAAATCCTAAAACGCTACACCCTAAACCCTAAAGCCTAAATCCTGAACTCCAAAGGCTTTCAGTGCAATCGGTCTAGGGTTTAGTGCCTAAGCCGTAAAGCTTCGGCTCAAGCAGAGAAGCCAGGTTTGTTTGGAGCACGCGGCGGGCGCAATCCAGCGTGGTTCTAGTAAACATGAGTCTCATATAATAATACCGTATAGTGTGTAGTTATAGTGTAATTCTTGTGTCTCCTGTTGTACCATATAGTACAATGGTTATAGCATTGAACCCGGTATTAGCTCGATACTAGTTCTTGTTCCTCTTGCCGCCCTTGCTGTGATTGTTGGTCGTATTTGTCTAAGGCGCAAAACCCTAAAGCCCTCAAGCCCTAAATTCCAAAGCTCTCCACCCCTCAGCCTAAGGCTCAAAGAGCCCAAAAGCCTTATATAGTATGGTCTTCGGGCCCAAACGCCATAAAATATGAGTCCTTAGAGCCTTAGGGTAAACCCTAAACCCTAAGCCCTAAACCCTAAACCCTAAGCCCTAAGCCCTAAACCCTAAAACCCTAAACCCAAGGCCCTAACAGAACCCAAAGCCTGAAGCCCCCGGTGCCATGCGCTGCCGGGTTCCCGCCGCCGTGGCGGTGTGGGCCCGGCGGGCATCGAGCGGACGTTGCCGGGAGAAGGCGTTCGCGGTAAGGATCTGAAGAGCAGGGCCTAGCTAAACCCTGAACCCAAAACCCCAAACCCCAAAACCCCAAAACCCCAAAACCCCAAACCCCAATACCCCTAAACCCCTAAACCCTTAAACCCCTAAACTCCTAAACCCCTAAACTCCTAAACCCCTAAACCCCTAAACTTTAGGGGAGGGAGTGGGGGGGGGGGGGTTGAAAGTTTAGAGCCTGAAGTTCAAAAGTTGCGCTTGCCATTCCTGCCAAACCTTCAATCAAAACCCTCAGGCCCTGAACCCCTGTGTTCCGCAGTTTAGGGTTTAGGGTCTAGGGCAGCCCCAAACCCAAGCCGCCTAAGCCCTACAGTCCAAACCCTGAGCCCTGCACGGAACAAGTGGGGTAGTGTTGGCCCGATAAGGGCGGCGCCATTGCACTTTAAAAGAGTATTATTTTACATATGATATTAAGATGAATATAACTATATAACATAATAGAAGTATTATCATGTAGAATACTAGAACATAGTATACTATGATACAGCATAGTATATTCAAATTTAGTATGTTATACTATGGCATACTATGGCCTAAAACCCCATTCCTAAAACCCCTGAACCCTAACCCCCGAACCCCATTCCTAAACCCCTAAACCCTAAACCCCAAACCCCATTCCCAAAAAACCCAAAGCCATCACCATCACCCCGAAGCCCCGAAGTCCGCGGATAAGACCGGACCCTCAGAGGGACCAAACTTTCAGGTGGTCCTGTGGATTCGTCACGGGCATTCCGAGGCTCGTCGCAGGGAAGCTTTCAGGCTTACTAGAAAACCCTAAACCTTAAACCCAGAACCCGGTTTCTTTTGAAGCTTCCCTTGAGGGGATCCTTGGACTTTAACTAACCTAATTTGAACGGATCCTTTAAGGGCTCTTTTAATGGCTCCGTTAAGGCTTTCGGGGATCCTTCTTGAGGGTTCCTTTGGCGATTCATGTGGGGATCCTTTATCAGGGATTGCTTTGAGTGTTCCTTTCCCGAGGTTCCCCAAAGAGTGTCGGGATTTCAGCTGATTGAGGGGTTTAGATTTACTGATTTACTGGGTTCTTGTTAAGGGATTCAATTTAGATTGCCATAATAGGGGTCTATTGTACATAAGATGGTTTCCTTACTGTGGCAACTTAAATTAAACCCCTCAACAAGAACCCACTTTAAGGCTGGTGCTGCTTGACCCCAAGCCCTGCACCTTTGAAGTTTGGATTGGAGTTTACAAGCACAGAAACTAAGCAAACTGTAAGACCACAAATGAAGGTTTAAAAAGAAGCATCGAAGATGTGAAGGCCCTTTCAATCCCCCCTTTTACGGCCCCCTTTAACCTCTACCGCAAGTTGCGCTGCGCAGGCGAACAGAGCCAATGAAGTCCTGCTGGCGGCTCCCGGACAGCATTTGGAGTTTCTGTGGGATTTGAGGGCCCTCAAACCCCTCTTGTCGTCAGTGGGGGAAGTTAACTGGGTTCTTTCTGTAGCTTCAAGCTTGTGGGATGTTTGGTGTTTTGTGTGTGCTTTAGATGGTGTCGCCTCCTTCTTTAAGTCGAGGGCTTCATCGGCTGTCAGCGTATTTATTCGGATTTTCGTCTGAAGCTCGAAGCCTAAGATTTAGGGTTGCGTGCAGGGTCTCTGGTTGAAAGATCCTTCGAAGGCTCTTCAAAACTTGTACAGTGCGCCCGCAGCTTGAGTTCGCTTAGAGGAGCATTCCTAAGCCCAAACCCTAGCAAGTGGTAGCGAGTTCGGGCTTCTCCTGAGGAATGTACCATAATTCCCATAGCTGAGGGCCCTTAAGGTAATGCAGAATTTATGTCATCACAACAGTACCAAGAACCCGAATCCTGGTCTTGCTTTATTAAAGTTCTGTTACACCCGAGAAAAACGGTGATGATACCCTTACAGAAGCCCGCAAGGTTTCAACTTTTATTTTAGAGTGTGGAAGCTTTATCTAGGGATTAAAGGGGTTAGGGGTTTAGGGTTT
>CAJNJA010098552.1:0-19022 GCA_905231915.1 Symbiodinium necroappetens
TTTTGGGGTTTAGGGTTTAGGTGCTTCCGGCCGTACGAATCCCCGGTTTCGGGCACCACCTAAACGATCATAAGTGGAGGTTTAGGGTTTGCTTGGGCTGCTGCTTAAGTCTTCTGAGTCTCTAAGTACGGTTCAAATTAAAGGAAACTACAGGTGGGGAGTTTGGGGTACATAGGGCTTCTATAAGGTTTCTATAAGGTATATAGACCTTCTATAAGGCCCCTACAACGCTAACTACCCACCTGAAAATGTCCTAGATTCAAAATTTGGGGATGTTGAGCTTAGGGTTTTGGAGTTCCGCGGGGCCCCTGCCCACACTGCCTTCTAGTGCGTAGCTGCCCTAACCCATGCGTTACCTCACTGATAGGACGAAGATCTTCAGTGCCCTAAACCCTAAACCCTGAACCCTAAACCCTAACCCTGAACCCTAAATCCTGAACCCTAAACTTAAACCCTAAACCCTGAACCGTAAACCCTAAACCCAAAACCTCCTCTCACCGAGGGTGTTAGGTTTAGCGTTGGGTCGGACAGCAGACCCCTAAACCCTGGCAGCATGATGTTTGAAATAGAGATCCGACAGATCCTGTGTTCAACCCCGAACCCCGTAAAAGCTCACAAAAAAAGGGATGCCAAGTAGAAAGCAGGGTTTTGGGGGATATATAGGAACACTAGTACTACTTGTTCGGACCCTCTTGATGTTGATAGACCCTTTGCGTGTAAGCTACAACTAACGAAGGTATAGGGTTTAAGGTTTAGGGGTTTAGGGGTTTAGGGTTTAAGGTTTAGGGTTTAGGACCCCCAAACGGCCTGAACCTGACCCGAGCTGAGCTCCGCGCATTGCTGTATCTGTCAGACCTGGCTCAGCTCAGGGTTCGGGAAATAAGGGTCCAAAGTTTAGGGTTTAGGGGTTTAGGGTTTAGGGTTTAGGGTCCAAAGTTTAGGGTTTAGGGTCTAAGGTTTAGGGTTTACGGTTTAAGGTTTATGGTTGAGGGTTTAGGGTTTAAGGTTTAGGGTTTGGCGTTTAGGGTTTGGAGTTAGGTGCTGAGGGTTCAGGGCTTTAGGCTTCGGCGCTTTTAGGGTTCAAGATCTTGTGGGGTTTTAATGCTTGCGTTCGGGGCTTTCGGGATTTAGGCTTGGGGCTTGGGCATTTAATTAAAGGAATCTGGGGAGTTCAGGGTATATAGGGCTTCTATAAGCTTGCTATAAGGTATATAGACCTTCTGTAAGGCTCCTATAACGGTAACTACCCACCTGAAAATGTCCTAGACTCGGAGCCGTGGGTAAAGCTTGAAGGATTGGCACGGTAGGCCAGGGTTCAGACTTTGGCATGTTCATCGATGCCAAGGGGTCCGAGCTCATAAACTGAAAGGACAGGGGGTGAAAGGTTGAGGGTTGCATGTCTTCGAGCCCTAAACCTATAACTCGAAATCCTATCCCCCGAAACCCTACATCCTAGGGTCGATGATATAAATCCTGCATTACCCATCATAAGGAATATACCATAGTTCCCATAGTTTAGGGTCCTTAAGGTAATACAGGATTTATAACATCAACCGTATCCCTGATGCCCCACCTCCTAAACCATCACACCTTGACCCGAAACATCCACGTCCACACCGGCGACCCCTAAAACCCCAAAATACCCCTAAACCTCAAAACCCTAAACCCTAAACCCCAAAACCCCAAACCCTAAACCCTAGAACCCCAAACCCTAAACCCTAGACCCTAGACCCCACAAACCCTAAACCCCAAAACCCTGAACCCCTAACCTGAATCTTGAGTCCCAAACCCAACAACCTAAAGCTCAAGCAACCTAAAACCCCTTAAAACCAACCCTAGAAAGCCGGAGGCTCCCAAAACCCTGAAGCTCCGAACCCCAGGCCTCAGGGTGAAAGGGTTTAGAGGTTTAGGGTTTTTTAGGGTTTAGGGTTTTGGGTTTAAGGGTTTAGGGGTTTAGGGCTTCCTAAAACCCGAAAGCCCCGACAGTAAACCCTCAAAAACCCCGTTTCTTCCGAAGAGGCCGACAAAACTGACCTCTAAGAAGTCCTTCGGTCCTTTCGGATTACTTGAGTGCTTTTGCAGAGAAGTTTAGGGTTTAGGGTTTAGGAAGCTCTACAAGCCGTAAAACCGAAACCGCGAACCCTGAGCTCTAGACCCTGCTCATGGGTCATCGTGATCAATGCCTTCTCCAAGAGCTTGCTCTACCGGATCGCCGTGTTTGGGTTTGATATCAAATCAAGCCCGTTCTTGCTGAGCTTGACCTTTGAAGTTCGGCTTCACATCAAACGTTCTTCCACAAGCTTCACGAATAATGGCGACCGTGTGCTGGTTAAGCTCGTCCTTGAGCTTCTCAAAGAGCCTAGGCACATGTTCGGCATTTGCCACACTATCCTTGAAGTCATTATAATCTTTATGGTTTAGCTATATGTCAAAAACTACCGTATCAAGATATTAAGTTTGCTGAAGGAAGCTTTACGGAAGAACACATTGATACTAGGAGTGATCTAGGAATTGGCTTTATATTAGATGTTGATGAAGAACCTCAAGCCCCACCCCCCACCCCCAAAAAACCCACCCTAAAACCAACAAAAAGCCTGCCTTCGCGTCGGTGCTTTGTCCATCCCTCGCGACCTGAGCCGCTCTTAGATTGCTTTGGGTTTAGGGTTCGAGGCTTTAGCGGCTTCGAGGTTTAGAGGCTCAGGGCATTGGGGCTTTGGGGTTCTGATTTTGAGTTCAGGTTCAGAGTTCTTGGGCTTAGATTACGACTCTGCTCTACACTGCGAAGATCCTACTTACGCAGTACGTCCCATGTGACCGAAACCGTTAGGGTTTAGGGTTTAGGGTTGAGGGTTTAGGGTTTAGGGCCTACAACACGCTAGATGCGCGTAGACCCCTACCCTAACCATGCCAACGTCCATCATCGTACACTCGAGCTCTGCCTCGAACCTGATACCCTCAACCCTGAAGCCGAACCAAGCATCCATGGAGCGTCCGCATCAGATGTTTAGGGTTTTAGGGTTTACGGTTTAGGTTTTAGGTTTTAGGGCTTAAAAGGTTTAGGTTTTGGGGTTTAGGGTCTAGGGTTTACAGTTGCTGCTCTGATTCAAAGTGCTTCTTTGAAACTTCTTATCATAGCGATGTGGTCGCTTGAGGGTCCAACCAACAGAGAACTACCGTAGCAAGTCCCTCTTCAGGGTTGAAGGCTTTTGTTTAAGGGTTTAGGGTTGAGGGTTGAGGGTTTAGGGTTTAGGGTTCAGGGTTGAGGGTTTAGGGTTTGGGATTTAGGGCTTGGGATTTAGAGTTTAGGGTTTACCTGACATGAACCCTGAAGAAATATGCCCAAAAACCACCGAGACGTGATGTCTGCGAATAATCTCTGGAAAGGTATCGCACATCTCGACAAAGGACTTCCGAAACATCTCACAACCCTGGTTTCTAAATTCCCGGAATGAGACAAGCCGATCATTTGCTGCACACGCCCCATCATGGCATGGTTCCCCTAGATCCTAAACCCTTAGCCCCTAAGCCCTAAACCTCAAACCCTAAACCTCAAGAACGAGTCACTAAACCCTAAAGTTTAGGGTTTAGGGCTTAGGGCCTAAACCCTAAACCCTAAACCTCAAGAAGGAGTCGCAAGACCCTCAACCCTGGAGCCTCCATCGAGCCGTACATTCTGGAACCCTTCGAATCCCGATGCTCCCATGACTCCACAATCTCCGGGGCTCCGAGGCTTTAGTGTAGGGTTTTGGGTCTTCGGGGGGGTTTCGGGTTAATTAATGGATTTAGGGTATCGGGTCTTGCGGGTTTAAGGGTTTAGGGATTTTGGTTTTTAGGGCTTTAGGGTTTAGGTGTTTAGGGTGTTCGGGGCTTAGTCTCAAGGCCTACAGATCGCGAACACACGGCCCTGACTCGTTCGTAATCGTCTCCCCTGATCGGCTGTTGCTATAACAAGTACCCCAAAGCCTATGCCAGTCATGAAAGCCCCTATTTTCAGGTCTCGGAGCTGAGCCATTGGGTTTTAGTTCGGTTTCAGGGCTCTGGCCCTAAACCCTAAACCCTGAACCCAGGGCATTTAAGGCTGAGGGCCTTGGGGTGCATGGCTCTGGGTTGAGGGTTTGAGGGCTGAGGGGGCAAGATAAGAGCAACAATAACTTGAAAAGGCCTTTCTTATAAAGGGGTTCTATGGGGGGCGGGGGGGTGATTATGCGTCTTGCTCTACGGGTGTAGTAGAGGGACCGTATGGGTTGGAATAGGGTCTGGGGTGTAGCAGAAATATCAGACGATGACGAAGCAAACCCAAGGAAGAGTGTCGCTCACTATCCAGCTAACCCTTATGGGATCCTTAAGGGAGGGGGTTCCAAGGGGGGTATATAACCCAATAATCCCCAATTCTCCCTAGGGCTCCCTTAGGTTCCCTAAAGCTCCCTAAGGATCCCTAGGACCCTCCCCGCTTGAACCACCCTCCCTTAAGGATCCGATAATAACCCCCAGAAAGACAGGCTCTTCCCGAGAAGAAGAACTGAGCGATGGACCCCCTGGGCGCAAGGTTGGAGGTATTTTGGGAGGGTGGAACTCATGGTCTGAAAGGCGTGGGGTGTTCCGTTTGAGGTGTTTACGGTTTACGTTGTGCGATTTAGGCTTAGGGGTTGGGGTTTTTGGTTTAAGGCTGAGGATCTGTGGCTTAAGGTTTAGGGCTTTCGGTGGGTCCCGGGGGTTAGGATATAGCTGAGGCTTTCAAGCATTCCGGTTTTCTGCTGCCGCTGTAAGTTGGGGGATTAACTTACAACGGAGGGTAGCCCTAAACCCTAAACCGGCCTACACAAGGCCTTAACCCTAAACCTAAGCCGGCCCAAACCCCAAACCGGCCTAAACCCTAAACCGGCCTAAACGCTAAACCACGCGTAACCGAGCTTCCCTCCCCAATTTTCTGAATTCAACACGCGATCCGCAGAATATCGGCGGAGAGAGTCTTCCGGGTCTAGAGACTTGGGTTTTGGGGGTTTAGGGATTAGGGCTTGGGTTTTGGGTGTGGGGGTTTAGGGTTTAGGGTTTGGGTTTAGGGCTTAGGGTTTTGGGTTTAGGGTTTATTTTTTGGGTTTTAATTCTTAGAATCCTAAACTCTAAATAAAGCCCGACAAATCTCCTCAGAAAGAGTTACCTTTCAGCTCTGCCTACTGGGGGGGACCCCTAAACCCTACACCCTAATCCCTAAACCCTAAACCCCTAAACCCCTAACCCCTTAACCCCTAAACCCTAACCCCTAAACTCTAGCTCTGTTGGACTGCCGGTTTGGAGCCGGTGGCCTTAGCCATGTTTAACCCTAAACCCTAAACCCCAAACCCTAAACCCTAAACCCGAAGCCCTAAACCCTTATAAACCCTAAACCCAAAACCCCAAAAACACCAGAGGCTTCCTAGGGCGTACCCAGAGAGCCAAATACCCCTTAACTAAGGAATATCCCTTAAATTATAGGGGCCGTAATATTATGATTTAAAGCATATTCCTTAATTAAGGGGTATTGGGCTCTCTGGGTTATCTGTCTCCAGGATCCTGTCATGAAAACAGCGGCATGAAATTTCTTCGGGAACACCGAGAAACTCATCCTCTTACTGTAGAAGGTACTCTGATCTCCAAAAACCCCTACACCCTAAAACCTAAGCCCCAAAAACCTTAAACCCCAAAACCCCAAACGTCAAAACCGCAAACCCCAAAACCCCCAAACCCCAAACCCCAAAACCCCAAACCTCAAACCTTGGCCTATGTTTTCTTTGCACGAAGGAGGCAGGATTTATCATGGCCCATGGTGGTGGGAGCATGGTGGTGGGAGCACTGAGACTGGTGGCATCTGTGGCGGGGTTTTGCCGGAACTGCTCTGGCCCTGGGTTTAGGGTTTAGGGTTCAAGGTTTAGGGTTTAGGGTTCAGGGTTCAGGGTTTAGGGTTTATGGATGGCCAGTTCCCAGGGATTGGCCGGTCCGGGCTGGGCATTTTTTTGTGGCCACGGCACCTGGAGCCTGACCCCTGGCAAGAAAATGTACCTTTGAAGGCATCCTGGGCGGCATGGCACATGGAGGTGCCTTTGAGGGGCGCTCGGTCTCCTGCTGCTGTGGCAGTGCACAGGCGGCCCGGAAACTATCAGCCTGACTCCACGGACCGGGATCATGATTGCCCCTAAAACCTAAACCCTAAACCCTAAACCTGAAACCCCACATCCGTTTAGGATGTTTCTGAAAAAAGAGGCCCAGGATGCCTGGGGCTGTGCAGCTGGCATGCCAAAGGGTTTTAGGGTTTAGGGGTCGCCCGAAGCCCAAAGAAAAGGACATGTTCCTATCTTTGATGTCAACATAAAGTTTAGGGCTTATGTGGGCTTTAGGATTCGTTTGTTTAAGGTTTGAGATTTAAGGTTTGGGGTATCAGGGTTGCGGGATTCGGGTTTTTAAGTTTAGGATTCACGGATTATGGGGCATAACCCCAAAGGGGAAAACAACAACTATAAAGCACAACACACCATCCGCCCTGCCTTTGCCTGGGCCCAACCCAACCCAACCGCCAACTCGGAATTGTGCGAAGACTTTCGGGGCCAAAAAATGTGGTCTTCAATCGCTCGATCTATCTATCTGTCTATCTGTCTATCTATATCTACAAATACATGTATACACACATAAATAGTCTTCGTATATATATATATGCATTTACCGGCTTGTTTACGTCTATATGTGTGTGTACGTGTGTAAATATATATATATATATACATACATACATACATACATACATACATACATACATACATACACATTTGTTTATTTATTCACATGATATTAATAGGTAAAGACCGAAACAGGACCACGGGGGTCCGCCGGGGCCCGGGCTCAATGTCTTGCTTTACACTCGCCATCATAGGCAGCTTTCCGAGGTTTCGGATGTTCTTCTGAATTGCCTGTCGCAGGGCTTTAGGGCTTGAGGGATTTAAGGTTTAGGGTGTAAGGTTTGGGGCTAGGGCTGTAGGGTTTAGGGTTTAGGCTTTTAGGGTTTTGGGTTTAAGGTTTAGGACTTAGGAATAAAGGCTTAATACTTACACTTTAGGGTTTGGGATTCAGGGCT
This sequence comes from Symbiodinium necroappetens, assembly GCA_905231915.1. Taxonomy (NCBI): domain Eukaryota; class Dinophyceae; order Suessiales; family Symbiodiniaceae; genus Symbiodinium; species Symbiodinium necroappetens. The sequence continues at coordinate 7,100 of CAJNJA010098552.1, forward strand.
TTAGGGTCTTAGGGCTTAGTTTAGGGTTTAGAGTCTACGGCTTTAGGGCTTATTAGGATTTTTAGGATTCAGGGCTTTAGGGTCTTAGGGCTTAGATTAGGGTTCGTTTAGTAGGGTCTTAGGGGCTGAAGGCTTAGGGTTTAAGCTTGCGCAGTTGAGGGGCCCCCCAGACTTGGGGGTTTAGGGGTATTAGGGGTTTTGGGGTTTTGGGGGTTCAGGGTTTAGGGTGTAGGGTTTAGGGGTTTAGGGGTTTGGGGCTTAGGGGTTTAGAGGTTTAGGGGTTAGGGCTTTTGGGCTCTTAGGGTTTAGGGTTTAGGGCTTAGGGTCTTAAGGTTCAGGGGTTCAGGGTTTAGGCTTAAGGCTTATCATCGACAATGCGACTAAATATGATCACAAAACGTGGAAGAAAACACAACAGATCAAGACCTGCACATAGCAACCGAGCTACGACTCTCGAAAACGACCGCAGCTGAAGAAGCCCCGTGCTGTTTTCAACGGCCAAGCATGTGACCCTAATGTAGAGTTTATAGGGACCCTACAAAAAAGTACGTAGGTCTTGGTAGTTTAAGGTAAGTCTTAACCCCGAGAGATTTCACGGCCCAACATCTTTGAGAGCAGGGAAGTGTTTGGGCTTCAGTGACTATCTCCAATCAAGGTGCCCACCCAACACCCCAAGGTCTGCCGCTGCTGCTCGCAACCCAGCTGACTTGGTCTGGGGTTGTAGGGTTTAGGGAAGCCCTACACTTCGTAGGCCCTAAACCATGGACAGCGAAACCCAACCTTTTTGGGCCCTGAACCATAGACTCCACAGACTGTGAAACCCAGCGAGTGAGGATCGAGAGCTTGTTTGATATAGAGCTTTGGGCTGGGACTAGGGTCGAAAAGTTTCGGGAAGGCTTTCCCATGTGCACGCGGCACTCCTTCCCGGAACACGGGCGAGGGTTCCAGCGCAAACCCTAAACCCTGAACCCTTAAGCCCCACATCCCCAAACCCCTAAAGACTTAAACCGCCACACCCTGTACCCCGTAACAGTCGCAAATCCCGACACCACAAGACCCTAAAACCAACTCCCTAAACCCTAAAGCCCTAAACCCAATTCCCATGTCTAAACGCCTAATTAAACCCAAATCCCCAAACCCTAAAACCCTAAACCCGAATCCCTAAACCCTAAACGCCTAAACCCAAATCCCTAAAACCCTAACCCAAATCCTTGAACCCTAAAACCCTGCACACAAATCCCAAAGCCTTAAAACACTAAACCCAAATCCCTAAAACCCTAAAAACCCTAAACCCAAATCCTAAAAATCCTAAACCCTAAAAGCCTAAACCCAAATCCCTAAACCCTAACCCAAATCCCTGAACCCTAAAGCCCTACACCCAAATCCCGAAACCCTAAAACCCTAAACCCAAATCCCTACACCCTCAAATCCTAAAAACCTTAAACCCAAATCCCTCAAACCCTAAACCCAAATCCTTAAAACCCTACACCCAAATCCCTAAACCCTAAAACCCTACACCCAAATCCCGAAACCCTAAAACCCTAAACCCAAATCCCTAAACCCTCAGGCCCTAAACCCCAAATCCCTAAGCCTTAAACCCTAAACCCAAGTCCCAAAAATTTTAAAAACCCTACACCCAAATCCCTAAAACCCTAACACCCTAAACCCAAATCCGTAAACCCGACAAACCCTAAACCCAAATCCCTGAACCCTAAAACTCTACACCCAAATCCCTAAACCCCTAAAAACCCTAAACCCAAATCCCTAAAACCCTAAACCCCAAACCCAAATGCCTAAACCCTACTGAACAGCCTCCAGGATGGTCTGAACCTTCTGCGCCACCAGCTGGCAATGCTTGATACACCACACCTCACAGCGCTGGGCGCCGGGGCTTTCTCGGCAGAATTTGGGGGCTTAGGGCTTAGGGTTTAGGGGTTTAGGGGTTTAGGGCTTTAGGGCTGAAAAGGGGGACCTAATATTCAGAACTACCCATCTGTTTGTTGGGGTTTAGGGTTTTAGGGTCAAAGGACTAGTGTTTAAAGTTTAGGGTCTTCGGTATCTTAGGGCTTGAGCTTTATGGTTTCGGACGGTGTGGGGTTTACCGCTGAAGGCTTGTTTTATGGCTTCCCTAGACCCTAAACCCTGAACCCTACACCCTAAACCCTAACCCCTAAAAAGGTAGGTCAGGTCCGACATTACCACGAGCACCTCAAGTTAGGAGGGCTGTCTGCCATACAGGGGCTGCTAAACCGAAAGGAAAGGGTCCTGATGTTTATGGTCACGGTTTGGGGGTGTTTAGGGTTTAGGGGTTTAAAGATTTAGGGTCTAGGGTTTAGGGGTTTCGGGGTTTGGGGTTTTCACCCCTGGCCCGCTCCAGGCTATGCGGGCTGTGAGTTTGGGGTACTGAAGGGGAACTCGACCTCCTCGCCGTGGTCCTCCGCCACCTGCAAAACAAAGGCGCCCGACGTGTGGTTCACCACGAAGACGGTTCTCATGGTCGAGCCCTCGAGCTGGGGACTAGGGCCCAGCGGCCCACCTTTGCCGGGTGTTAGGGCTTAGGGTCTAGGGTTTAGGGTTTAGGGTTTGGTCAGGTTGCGCCAGCGGTGAAATGAAGTCGACCGTGTTGTGCTCGGTCTTGACTTGCTCCATCTCGCTGGCACGCTCTCGCATATGACGCCTCGTCCACGGCGTGTATAGGCTTTGCCCTAAACCCTAAACCCTAAACCTAAACCCTAGACCCTAAACCCTAGACCCTAAACCCTAAACCCTAAACCCTAGCCTCGAGTTTAGGGAATAGGTTTAACGCGCTTCTTTGGGCTTGGCTTGATGACTCCCCCGTTGAAGCCTTGAGGCCTTGAGCCCACAATGTGGCAGGCACCAGATCGAGCATTTGATATGGGTAGTTCTCTAAATTAGGGGCCCTCGTTGGGTCCCCAAAATAGTAAGGCACCCTTATACAAAGGACCCTAAAAAGGGACCCTAATCTAGAAAACTGCCCATATGAAGAACTGCTGAATGAATAGGCTAGTGTTTTGCATCAATCAGCGCCACGCATGCAAGTCCAGCACCCTACAGCCCAAAAATGAAGAACTCAAAGCATTTAAGCCACAACACAAAACATGGAGCCTTGTACTGTGGGGCCACATCTCGGTAGCCGATGATGCGGTAGGACTCCCTTGACGCATGGCGGGCTTCGGTGTCAGCTTTTTTAAGGTTTGAGGATTTCAGGTTTCGGCTTTAGGGGTTCGGGTTGAGGGTTTAGGGTTTTGGGTTGAGGGTAGAAAGGGATAATAAGAGTTCTATTCGGGTAGTTCTCTACATTAGGGCCCGCTTCAGGGTCCTGTTCACAAGGGTGCGGTACTACGGTTGATGCTATAAATCCTGCATTACCCATAATAAGGAAAATACCATTTTGGGGTCCTTAAGGGAATGCAGGATTTATCCTAAACCCTATACCCTAACACCCTATACCCTAAACCCTAAACCATAACTCCCGTAGTTTAGGGTCCTTAAGGGAATGCAGGATCTATATCATCAACAGTATGGTGGGGACCTCGGCCCCACTTGGAGCCCTTAACGATAAGAATCGGGCTTGGGAAAGCTAACGTTAGAGGTTCGGGTTATAGGTTCAGGGCTGGGGGGTGCGTCATATGTATCTACTGTTTACTTATGATTTTTTTGTATATTTATGTTTATGTGTGTATATATATATATGTATATATATATGTGTGTTTACATGTATATTCATATTTGTGGTTGTAATCACTCAGTTCCCTACATCACTGGTAATCGACTTTTAATCTTTTAATGATTGTGGTGGCACGAACCGGGAACTGCTGCAAGCCGTTTCTCGTGGGACGTGCATGGATCGCGCTCAACTAAACCCTAAACCCTAAACCCCTAAACCCTAAACCCTAAACCCTTAATCCCTAAACCCTAAACCCTAAACCCCTAACCCCAAAACCCCAAACCCTAAACCAGCAATCGCTGATGCGCTCAACTTCACCCAGAACGTGAGCAGACACATCCTGGGAAGCTCCTTCCAGCGTCCTCGCGTGCATCGTCAATCTGGCTTTCTTAGGGGCAGAGTACCTTAGCCCAAAAAAGGTTAACCTTTTGAATTATAATAGGTTTATATAGCCTCAAAAGGTTAAAGGTTACCTACTCAGCCCCTAAGCTTTTGCGCATGACGACATAGCCGCACTCACACTGGTCAAGCCTCTCATCGGGGCTCTCCAGACCCTAAACCCTAAACCCTACTTCCGCGACGCCCACCCGTGTGCAGGGTGGCATGGCGCCCGCGGCTGAATTTCGAGGAGCCCCTTTGTGTTTAGGGTTCAGGGTTTAGCTCCATGTCGCACAACGGCACAAAAGCAGGATATTTGGGTGTTGATGTCACGGAAATGTTGAAGAAAGAGGTGAAGCAAATCAGAGTGAAACAGCACTTACCAAAACGATTCAACATGAGCCGGGTTGAAGCACAACTGGGGGGGGGTGTGTAAAGGAGTCACCTCGCCCACCGGGCCGTGGCACAACCTTGAGCCCAAATGGGTTTAGGTTTTAGGGTTTTAGGGTTTAGGGTTTATGGTTTAGGGTGTTTAGAGTTTAGAGTTTAGGGTTTATCGGACTAACATATTTGGGCCATAAAAAGAAGCACAGGTGGAAGTAGGTTATAATTAAGTACCGGGCCTCAAAATAGAACACGCACACCCCTAAACCCTAAACCCTAAACCTTGAACCCTAAAACCCTAAACACGCACACCCCGAAATCGAGAGCTCTGAACCCTGGACCTGATGTTAAATCCTCAGACCTAAACACTCAACCCCAAACCTCAACCCTAAACCTTTAGGGGTGTAGGGTTTAGGGGTTTAGGGGCTTAGGGGTTTTAGGGTTTAGGGGTTCAGGGGCTTAGGGGTTTTAGGGTTTGGGGGTTTAGAAGTTTAGGGGTTTGGGGTTTAGGGTTTAGGGTGCAGGGTTTTGGTCCCTTGTTGTAGGTGCGAGGTTTAGGGTCCTTGCTTGGGGGCTGCTTTCTGCGATCATCCCTAACATCGCGGCTATGTAGAGGTGTTGCGATTGATATTCTGGCTATCATGATACATCACCTTCGCATGAGTTTGAGCAAATGCCATGTGCCAACTCTGAACACTGCAAAGTAAGCCTTTAAACCCTAAACCCGAAGCCCTAACTCCGTAGCCCGGTTCATACAAACCGAAAGCCCCAAATACTAGCCCTAAACCCTCAACCCTAAAACCCTAAACCCTAAACCCTAAACCCCTAAAGCCCTAAACCCTAAACCCTAAACCCTTAAGCCCCAATTCCTGGATGCACTCCTTTAGTAACGCTGAATAAGAGTTCACCCCGAACTGGAAATCAAATCAACAACTCTTCACAATGACAGCATCCTTAGCCAATCTGTAAAGTAAATGGGATGGATGGACAGATTGATCAACCATCTACATAACCCTATACCCCAAAACCTGAACCCAAAACCCCTCCCCAAAAAGTGAACAAGCCATTCCAACATCGTTGCACGCACTAAGAACCAAAACAGAGTAAACACGTTTCATGATCGCTTGGAGCTGCATAAGGATACCTCATGAGAAAATACCCGAAGAGCACATGAGAAACCCTTAAATCGCCCTTCCGACACCATCCAGGAGCCTTAGGAAGGGCAACCAGAGCTGCAGCGACAACGTGTCCGCCAGTGCAAGCTGCCCCTTGTTGCTCTGCCTGGCTGTTTGGGGTATAGGGTTTAGGGTTTAGGGTTTATGCTTTAGGGTTTAGGGTTTAGGGTTTGGGCTTTAGGGATTCAGGGTTTAGGATTTTAGGGGTCAGGCCAAAAATCTTGATTTTCGGTGCAGGCCGACTGCGACAGAATCGACTATGCACAGGTTTGAATGTGCCAAGCGCTCTGGAGCTGTTCCTGCACAGCACGGCTGTCACCACCCGTTTCAGGATCACCCCATGTCACAATAGATCCATCGGCAAGAACGGCAGCAAAAGCGCCGAGGGAGCTTTTAATCTGCTGCACGTTTTTAAGCTGAGCCTGCACAGCGCTACTGTCACCCCCAAAGCAGACATCTCCCCAGGTCACGACGGAGCCATCGCCAACAATTGCAGCAAAAGCAGCCGCAGAAGCTTGGATCTGCCGGACGTTCTTCAGCTGATCCTGCACCGCACTACTGTCACCACCACCTTCAGCATCTCCCCAGGTCACGACGGATCCATCGGCAAGAGTGGCAGCAAAAGCGCCGCCGGAGGCTTGGATCTGCTGCACATTTCTCAGCTGATCCTGCACAGAACTACTGTCACCACCGCCGCCAGCATCACCCCAGGTGACGACCGATCCGTCGCCAAGAATGGCAGCAAAAGATCTGCTTCCGGATTTGAGCCGCTTGACATTCTTCAGCTGATGCTGTACAGCAAGACTGTCACCACCATAGGCAGCCTTACCCCAGGTGACGACCGATCCATCGCCGAGAATGGCAGCAAAAGCGGTGCCAGAGGACTCGATCCGCCGCACATTCTTGAGCTGAGCCTGCACAGCACTACTGTCACCACCTTCGTGAGCATCTCCCCAGGTCACCACGGAGCCATCGCCAACGAGTGCGGCAAAAGCAGAGCCGGTGGCTCGAATCTGGCGGACGTTCTTCAGCTGATCCTGGACAGCACTGCTGTCACTTTCTGCAGGATCTCCCCAGGTCACGACGGATCCGTCGGCAAGAATGGCAGCAAATGCAGCTGTAGAACCTTGGATCAGCGTCGCAGTCTCCAGCTTTTCCAGGGCAGAATATCCGCCGGGCTCATCAAAGCGAACATTTCCCCAGATCATGAGAGAGCCATCAGCAAGCTTGGCAGTAAACGCCGGTCCGCAGGCTGTGACATGCTGTACATTCTTCAAGCGATGCTGAACACGACTGCTGTCAGCACCAAGGTCATCAGCACCCCAGGACACGACGGATCCATCTCCAAGAACGGCGGCAAAAGCGTACGTACCACCGCATACTTGAACCCTGGCTATGTGCAGGGCTAGTGAATCCCCATTCTGTATCTTGGCATTTTTGATCTTGGCATCTGCATCCAGCACGTTTCCAGATGAGTCCATCAGCTTCCCGTTCCCGACTTGAAGCGCTTTTTGCGCCCGACTTTTCAATGCTCCGACATTTTCGTCCAAGTTTGCCTGCACAGATGCTCTCTTGCCACTCAGCAGTGCAACATGCACAGCAATCGACATGCCGTAACTGTCCAAGCGCAGGAGCAATTCTTGGAGACTGACCCCGACCGCATGTGCAAAGAGTCAGCCACGGTTTCACAAGTCCTAGGCTAGGGCAAGCCTATGAGGTTTGAGCATTAAGTGCCTGGAGTTCGGATAGCGCATGTGTAGCTCACTCCTCTTTAAGAGTTCATGATTCTGAACGTACGTTGACCCTTCGGGATAAACATGGGATGGCTGTTTGAGTACAGAAGCCGCCGCGCGCACAACTCTGCGTCTCAACATTCTCCAGACTGCGAGACCCGCGACGAATCACCCCAAACCTAAGCCCTAAACCCTAAACCCTAAATCCTAAGTCCTCACCCCTAAATCCTAAACCCTAATGCACCAAACCCGAAACCCTACGCCTCTTTCAGAAACCCCCTGGGCCGTAATCTGTCATTCTGAGCCCTGGCCACCCCCGAGCCTGAAGCCTGACGCCCTAAAACCGAAACCCGACGCTTGACATCCAAACTCTTAAACCCTAAACCCGACAAGCCCTAAACCCCATAAATCCCTAAACCCTAACCTTAGGCCCTAACCCCTAAACCCCTAAACCCCTAACCCCTAAACCCTTCAGCCCCAAAGCTTCACGCTGTGGGGGCGCCGGGGGGTGTTTAGGGGGGTTTAGGGGTTTTGTTTTTTTAAGTGTAGTGGGGTTTAGGGTTTAGGGTTTAGGGCTATGGGGGCCCCCAGTATTTAGTCGGACTACTGTACGTTTTTGTTGGGTTACGGGCTTTAAGGAGTACCCCAGAGGGTTTTCTTGTTCTATGGGTGCCTCAATGCGTGGACTAGGGCTGCTCGGGCTGCGTTCTATAGTCCCAATACATAACACGACGGCATGGCATGCCAACGCATTCAAGCTTTTGAATTAAATACCCCAAGCCCTAAACCCTGAACTCCAAAACCCTAAACCCTAAATCCCAATACTCAAAACCCTAAACCCCTAAACCCGCAAACCCCTAAACCCTAAACCCCCGAAAAACCCAAACCCTATTATATAGTCCATGCTGCTAAGCTTTCTCGGGTCGCCATCGGTTCCGAAAGGCTTCAAAGACGTTCCGAGCTCGGGGGTGTAACTTCTTGTCAAGGGCCTTTTAGTGTTTGGGGTTTAGGGTTTAGGGTTTAGGGTTTATGGCTTCTAGTTTTTAGGGTTTAGGGTTTAGGCTTCAGGGTTATGGGTTTAGGGTTCAGGGTTATGGGTTTAGGGCTTAGGGTTGAAGGCTCAAGGTGGGTAAGGTAAGGAACAGTAGTGGCTCAGGCCCCAGATTTGTTTATCTCCGGTGTTTCTGAGTCAGGATTTGTTCACAAAGAGTTAGAAAGCAGTTCGATCGGAGGATACCACGGCTTGGGTTTACTATAGGGGCCTTAATGATTAGAATAGGGGTTGGAGGTATGTAACACTATACTGCTATACTCGTAACCCTAAACCCTAAACCCTAAACCCCGAAACCCTAAACCCCTAAACCCTAAACCCCTAAACCCTAAGCCCTAAACCCTAAACCCTAAACCCTAAACCCTATAATGAGGAACCTTCAGGATGGCATGTTGGTAGCTAGTTAGGCTTCTATGTCAGCGTTGCGTATAGTGAAGGCAAGGAGTCCTGAGAAGCATCAGAAACTCTCTCTATCGGGTTTAGGGTTTAGGGGTTTAGGGTTTAGGGTTTAGGGCCCTTGGGGATATAGACCCTCTCAATAAGGTCCCGTTTAAGAGAGCAGTAAGTAGGGTTAAGAAGGGCCTAGGAGTATCTTTCGGGCTTCGGGTACCCTGTCCCTCCCCCCTGAAGACGAAAAAAGACTCCCAAGTGAAACCGACGGTTTAGAGCTTGGGGCTTTGGCCATAGGTTTTAGGGTTGAGGGTTAAGGGTGTACGGTTTAAGGTTTAGGGTGAGGCTTCTTGCCAAATCTTCACGTCCCATAGAGCCGCTGAGCCTGACAGCCTGGAGACAATGCTGATCCTACAGCTCCACAAAAACCCGAAAACACCTTCTAAACCCGATACGTATGTGAACGCTGTCGGATATCGCCCCCAACTTCAATTCAACAGTGCTGATGCGTGCTGCGTCCTCTCCTTAGAGGGTTAGGCACGACACGGATTTAAAAAAAAACAGCAAACCCGGAAAACCTACAGAATGCGATAACATGCAACAGTCAGACAGAGTCATGCAAAAAAAACAACGAACTGGCTTGAGTAGAACCTGCAAAAGGCTTTAGGGTTTAGGGGTTTAGGGGTTTAGGGGTTTAGGGGTTTAGGGTTTAGGGGTTTAGGGGTTTAGGGTTTAGGGGAACTCTCTTGCAGAACCCAGATACAAAAGCCCGACATCCTGACCCTGAAACGCTAATCCAAACGTCATGGTTTTGGGCTTTGGGTTTTGGGTTTAAGTTTTAGGGTTTAAGGTTTTAGTTTAGGGTTTAGGGTTTCCAGCTGCGCTTGAAAAGCACATCTGAATCTCTTGGGACAAATCCCAAAGCCGAAAAGCCACACACAGACCCAAACTTAACGGAAACTACAGTTGGGGAGTTTACGGTAAAAGGCGCTTTTATAAGGCTTCTATAATATACGGTATATAGACCTCTGTAAGGCTCCTACTCCTATAACGGTAACTACCCACCTGAAAATGTCCTAGACAAACACTAAACCCACGCACCCCGAACCCTAAACCCTAAACCCTAAACCCTAAACCCCAAGCCCTAAACCCTGAACCCCAAACCCTAAAACCCTAAACCCTGAACCCCAAGCCCTAAAACCCTGAACCGTGCCAGGCAAGCTCCCGGAGCACTGTGAGGATATCGTTGCACATGAAGCGGCGAATGGAGGCCTCTGGAGGCTGAATCTGGGTTCTAGGGTTTGCAGGGTTTAGGGTTTACGGTTTAGGGTTTAGGGTTCGAGGCCATGAACCCAAAGAGGAGGCAAAAAGGGTACCCTTATCATTTAGCTGGGTCCTTGTTAAGGGATTTAATTTAAGTTACCATAATAGGGATCTATAGCAAATAATATATGGCTTCCTTATTTTGGTAGCTTAAAGTAAATCCCTTCAGAAGAACCCAGGAACTGATTCGAGGTCGGAGGGCCTTGTGAAGTTGTGCTTCGTAGGGTCGTGTTAAGATAACTCGGTTTAGAGTTTAGGGTCTATTCTATCCTACTGCCTAGGTCCCCTGGATCCTTTCAGAAGTGACTAAAAGCTCAGACAGAACTAGCAATGAATGCGAAGAACTATTCCGACTTCAATGATTCAAGATGGAACTATAATCATCAATGAAGGATCCTAAACCTAAACCCTAACTGGACTTTGAAATAACCAGGGAGAAAAAAGTATAGACTTTTATTTTATATTGGTTCCCTTAAGGAACAAGTCCAATAAAAAAGTATTCAAGTATGATACTCCAGAACCCAGTCTTTGTGCGAGCTTTCCGTCGCCACTACCTTCCGCCCTCAACCTAAAGCGTCGTCGCACCTTCCGGGCCAGGTTGCCGCGATGCACCGCCTGTTGCAACATACCACAACAAGGGTTCTGCAAGAGGTTTGTTTAGGGCCTTAAACCCTGAACCCTAAACCTTAAACCCTGGTCCTAAACCTTAAACTTAAACCCTAGACCCTAAACCTTAAACCCTAAACCCTGAGAGGGGTTCTATCAGAGAAAGAACCAGTCTTGCCTTGATGGCTCCTCTTGTCAACAGCTGGGCAAGGGCTTCAACTCGAAAAATAAGTTGAGTGATGAACAGCCATAAGGGCGAAGCTCGGATTCACTGGCATTTATTATTGTGCTAGCCTAGACAGACGGTTCCGACGAAACCAAAAACAGTTTGCCCTGCAGGAAGCAACCTCAAACCTCAGCCATAGGCTCCAAAGTAGCTCCTTTTTGGGGTAATTAATTGAAGGATCCGAAATATGATCGACAAAAAGGAACCTACCATGAAGCCTATCCGTAAACCCTAAAACGCACGACGAAGATGCCTGGATCTTCACGGCCGCTTCCGCCTGCTGCCTGTCCTGATTGGCCTGCCGGTGCAAGTCAGCCCGTTTAGGGTGTAGGGTTTAGGGTTTAGGGGTTTACCAAAACCTTAGACGTAAGCCCATTAAGTCTGAGTTTAGGGCTTAGTGTTTAGGGTTTAGGGCCTGAGCCTGAAACCTAAACCGCACGATTTTGCACAAGGCAGGCAAAGGTTCAGCTGCAACCGTCTGGTATCCCAGCAGATAGACACTAAACCAGCAACTAACCTGCAACTAAGGGCACCTGCCCGCAAAGGGGTGCAAGCGAAGCGCGGCGCATGAGTCAAGTGCCTGCGTCTTGGCCGCGTCTTTCTCCTGCAGCAGGTCGTGTCCCTCCTGGAGGAAGCGGGGCTTATGCATTCTGCAAACTCCAATAGGATAAGAAGAATGAGCTTTGCCGAAGACTTCCTTGTTTCATCTCCGCCATACCTGGACCCTAAAATGCAGACTAAGTGCTTTTTTATAGGCGCTGGACCATTATTATACCTCCCTTTGGGGGTATAGATACAAACCCCAGCTGCAAAATCCGACACCTGCCTTGATCGGTGCACCGTTGTTGAAACTTCTCAAAGCGATCCTCCGAGTCCTAAACCCTAATACCTAACCATAAACCCTAACACCCGAAGAGCGAAAAGCCCTATAAAACCTAAAACCTAAAGCCCTAAAACGCTAAACCTAAA